>CAUJRU010002279.1:0-84979 GCA_963277665.1 Viscum album
GGTTGAGTTTTATTTAATTTTTTCATGCTTCATATAGTGATCTGGTTGGTTATGGTTTGTTGAGATAATGGTTTTTTTCAAAAAGGGTAAATCATCCCCCACTTGCATTTGAAGCCCTTCAGTTTAAATGTGTAAAAGATTATTTTTGGAAAGTAATGTTATGATAAATTATTTTATAGAATTTGAAATGATAATACTTTAGTTGTTTGAGAGTCACACTTAAAGAGTTTGTTGTCTGTTTAGAAACTGGTACCAAGTAAGCATCGTAGAAACCAACTAGAAGAAGCTGCAGAGAATGTGGTTTCACTTGACCCATAGGTGAACCAAGAGCTGGTTCTAAGTATCATCCAAGAGTTCCATGTTGTGGATAAGTGGAATTATAGGGATTATCCGTGGAATGTGGATCATTCCATCAAGTTCATGAATCATTATCTATAAATATTCTTGGGTGATTCTGAATCTGAAAATGCGGAGGTGTGGCTGAATCGGATGAATCGTATCTTTGATTTCATCAGCACACCATCAGAGTAGAAAGTCAAGCTGGTGACTTATATGTTTAAGGATTTCGCATGCCAATGGTGGGATCTAATGGTGTTGGATAAACTTGATCAAGGCCTTAGTTGGGAGGATTTTTAAGAACTATTTACTAAACAATTCTATCCTCACACGTTCAGGATCCAAATAATGGTAGACTTCTTCAGCCTGAAGCGGGAAAATCTCTCTGTCACATATTATGTTGCTAAATTCAAGAATTCAACGCACTTTTCTCAAGAATTTTTGTCTATTGTATCTTTTAAGGAACACATATTAGAATCAGGGATAGGGAAGGATATTATCTTGATGATTGTGGTGCTCTGTATTATGGATTATATAGAGATGGTGAACATTGGAATGGTGGATGAATGTGAAATATCAGGAGCTATGGGAGGAGAAAGTGTGATGATACCTACAGAAAATGGTGGTAACTCAAATGCTGGGAGAAAGCGGAATAGGGACACCTATTTCCATAGTGGAACTGTGAATAAAAATTAGATGGCTATATCAGTGAACCTGCATCCATGACCCAAGAGCAAAGTAGGTTGTTTCCAATGTGGTTCGCTTGACCACATAAAGTGAGAGTTTATAACACAACCTATGGAACACCATAACTGAAAATAGATGGTTCATCTTCAACACTATTTTCATAGTGCTCCTAGTTCAAGTGCTTGAGACACTTCTCAGGTGTTGTAATCATCTTATGCTTCAACCCGACAACGGCAGTAGAATCAGACTTATCAATAGAAAATAGCTATCTAGGGTGACTCTAGGAACACAATGACTCCTCATCCAAAGATATAATTGCAAGGAAAAAAGGTACAGAGTGTAGTGAAAAATCATCTATATGGATCTGATAAGATGATTGTAGATGATCATGGAGGATCATCTACGGTGAGAGGTACAATTCAGATGAATTCTACCCTTATACAAGGGTTGTTTGATAATGGTGCATTGATTTCCTTAATTTTTTCTCATGCTGTCAATTTTCTATGTTTAAAATGGGCGACTATTCCTTCCATGTTAAAAAATCAAACTTCTCTTGGGGAAAGAGAATGTAGAGCCTTCCTGTGTATACCATGATCTATAACTATTAATAGAGTTGAGCTTAAATGGGACTTCTCGGTGTTGGAGATGGATGTTTATGATGCAATATTAGGTATAGATTGGTTATCAACATTCAAGGATCATATTGAATTTTATATAAGAATGGTTATTTTCATAGCTAAGGATGTAATAAAACATCACTTTTGAGGAAAAAAGGGCTCTAAAAACAAGTGCAATTTGTTTGTTGGCACGAATAGTGGGAATGATCTCTTACCAGTTGGTAGCATTGACCTTGGCATTGATAGATGAGATTGTGGATAACAGTTTTCTAGAATTTTTGGATCAATTTCCATTTTTATTTCCCAAGAACATCTCAGGGTTACCACTTATAAGGGAAGTGTTTTTTAATATTGATCTCCTTCTGAGGACCAGTCCTGTTTTCCTTTCTCCTTATAAAATAGAACCAATAAGATTAAGGGAACTAAATGTGAAATCAGAGAATATGGAAAGCAATGGTTTCAATAGTCCAAGTATATCTATTTTAGAAGTACCTGTCTTGTTCGTAAAGATAGTAGATGAAACTATTTGACTGTGTATTTATTATTATAAGCTTAATAATGTTACGATAAAGAATAGATATCCACTTCTATGAATTAATGATCTATTTGATAAAGTGAGGGGATCCCATTGGTTCTAAAAAATTTAGTTGTGATTAGGATATCATCCATTTTGAGTTTGGAATGAATATATTATGAAAAAAGATTTCAGACGTAGATAGACGCACTACGAATATGTAGTAATGCCTTTCGGCCACACGAATGCACCAACAATCTTTATTGCATTGATGAACCAAATATTTCAGTGATATATGGATTTTTTTATTGTGGTGTTTTTTATTGACATATTTTTTTGTTCAAGGAAAAGGTCTAATCATGAGAAACACATGGAGACAATGTTGGGAATCTTGAGAGACCATTTTTTGTGTACAAAAATATCAATGTGTTATTTTTGGATACAAGAGATACATTTTCTCATCCATGTAATATGAAAAAGGTGTTTCTTCAGATCCAGAGAAGATAAAATCTATTATCTCTTGGAAACCCCAAAGAATTTCTTTGATATACAAATTTTTCATTCTCTAACTCGTTATTACCAACGCTTTGTGCATGACTTATCATGACTATCTTTGCTGATAATATCTTTGAAAAACAAGAATGTTTTATTCTAATGGACTGAGGGATTCTAGAAGTCTTTATAAGAGCTAAAGTTTTATCTTACATCATCACCTATCTTGATTTTTCTAGAATTGGGATAGGGGTTTATGGTCTACTATGATGTTGTGGGATATGGGCTGGGATGTGTTATCATGAAAGGAGACCATGTTGTTGCTTATGGCTCAAGGAAGTTGAGAGTGCATGAGAAACATTAACCAATACATGACATGGAGTTAGATATAGTCATCCATCATTTGATGAATTGGAGACTATAATGTCCCATAACTTCCTGGTCCACTACTTTTCCAAATTCTAGTGTTTTGGGTGTCATGGACACCATCTGTGAGTCGGGAGGGTGTTGGTGTTGGTTGCTGGGTGCCACCATGGTGTCACTCATCAGGGCCACACCAAACGGTTCCACCTTTGGGGTTGGGGTTCTTTCCCCAATTTTCCCAAAACCCCTCTATTAAGTCTTATTACCCTTTTAAAGTAGTTTATAGAGGATTCTCAGGCCCATAAAAGATGTTTTAAACCCCCAAGAGTCGGACGAACTTTGATTTAACAAAACACATGGTCTGTCACACCTTTTTCATGTTTTTTAGCTTCTCTTGTTTTTCAGTTTTCCCCTATTAAATGTTTCCTACATTTAAAGAAAATATATGAAATCATATCTATTATATCCACTATCTCTGAGAAGAATTATTAAATCTCAATAAATCCCAGCATGTTACAACACTGATCCACATGGTTGATCCATGATCTGACTTTTAAGTACTTTGCAATTGTCTCCCTAATTTTAGGATTTTTCCTCTTCTTAAGCCGAGATCCTCTCTTTTCTATTCCTTTATGTTTCTCTTAGTGCACCTCGAGACTTTCTTCAGAGACAAATTGTGCACCCATGCTAGAGCCCTTCCCACCCAGCCTTGGAGTCCTTGGAGTTCTTCCACATTAAGTCGTGCATCCCCAGTTCTTGTATTGAGGATAAAACTTTGATCCTTGATCATACATGTAGGGGTTATTCCTTCATGTCTCTTTGTTGTGCATCATTCGAGGTGGGCATGATGTTGTTCCCTCATGATATAGATGAAACCCAGATTAACGAAGATAATAACTGGACTTTTAAATAATGATGGGGAGGAAAAGTTGATAATGTTACTATGTTATGACTTTGTTTTTATGTTGTGAATTTTATGGGATTATGTCCACTAAAAATCATGGCTCTTGGTTGTCCTTTCATGTGCACTAATCAAGCTGTATTTCTCTAGAAAATATTTTTATTCAATGGATGTAACACGGAAACTAGTTAATCATGTAAATTTGGGTGATTAAATGGATGGTCAATGAATAAGATATCTTGTGTGATCTCCCCTATTAACCAAACAGAAGGAAGGGACTTAATGAATGGTGTTGGCTAAATATGAAAATATATTTCCTCTATTCAGTTAATATGAATGGTTGTTGTGTTTAATGTTTGTGGGGTGAATTAAAAAGGGGGATGTAATGTTCTAGTTGAAAAGTTGTTCGCCTGTGAATCTGAGTCTGTGTGGAGCCAGTATGTTAGGTATTGTCTTGATTCTAGTACTTCAATGGATCTTACAGATCTCGTTTGATGTTGTTACTTTACAAGAGACCTGGGTGTGGATGCTTAAATGTCACTCGGTAGTTCTTTCTGTAGTTGTTGTTATCACTTTTGGTTGTGCATGTTAGTTTCCCGGTTGTGGAGGAATGTTTTAAATGGAATTACATGAACATGTTAATGAGAACAGGTACAATAGGGGAATGGTTTTCTAGAAATGGGTTGTGTTCTGGTTGTGTTTGTTATGTACTGTGCATGTAGGGGTAGTAGGAAGATTTGTTGTGTATAGCTGGTTGTTGGTTTTAAAACCCCTAGGTTGGGGAGAGTGGTTGTTTACTTATATGTAGTATATTTAGTTCTTGTGTTTCTCATACACACCCCACATATGTTGAGAACCTTGCTTTGAACACCAGATTTCATGGTGGAGGGTGTTTTCACCAATATTCTTATGAGTGTATGGATATTATATTTTTTATGCTCCCTCTCTGAGGTTGTAGATGCAAAAATACACCCAAGAGCTGAAGCAGGTTGTAACGCGACAAAGAGAAGCCATATTTGGAATCGGTGATCTGTTCCGGGGGTCCCAGAGGGGCGGTGCGAAAAAAATGATGAGCCGCACGAAAAAAATATGCCCCGAACGAAAAATTCCGAGATTCGCAAGAGTTTTTTGCACAGACGTGGAACTCTTTTGTGCCCCTACTCCACACAGTGGGCCTTCGCACTACCGACCTCAGGGTGAAAAATATTTCATGACGAATAATATTTTGCGCAAACCCACAATCCCGAGCAACAATAAATACTACGATGTGGTATGGGATTATGTCCTCATTCACATCGGGTTATTCATCGTTACGTACACATCCCTTTTGTGGGACATCTTACTCCCCTCTTCGTCCTCACTTCATGATGTTAAACTGCAAATTGGTCAGGCCTTCCTAACCGAGGCCCAGCTTCATGCCCCTTGGCCTTTTCGGGCCCCTAGCCCATGCTCCTATATATGGTTGTATGGTGTGGCATGGGATTATGTCCCCATTTACGACGGGTTACTCCCCACGCCATTCAAACCCATCATTAGGGTATCCTACACCTATATGCGATTCTAGAACAACGTATGGCTTGATTCCCATCCTCATGGGATTTGTACGACCGCCTAAGCATCTCATCTTCGGGTCCCACCCCATCGTGGCCCCTTGGTCCACATTCTTCCATGAAAGGGATATATGGTGTGGTCTGGGATTATGCCCACATTCACGTCAGGTTTGTAACAACCATGTCGTGTACCTCTTTCTCCTGAGAGTTTTCCATCCCCTGGTGCTCTCCTAATCTGTTAAAATCAGCTGATCTCAAGATGAGCCCCTCAGTCCTCTTTGGCAATTCATCAATGTGCCTAATGGTTCTCTGGTTTAATGCATGGAATGTCGGACTCTACTCATACATGATTTCATCTATTTTCCGGGATTTTTGTACTCCTTCATTAGGGATTCCATCACCTTTCACACCCAAATGCACCCCCAAGTGGCATGGATGCTAGGCCTAAGGGCTCTCCTACCATTACGGGCCAACGTCCTCGAGGGTTGCAGACAACAAATCGATACAAATCCAACATTTTGAATATGGACAGCGATCGATTCACATGTGATCGTCCCCATTTCAGGAAAACACGATACTGATGTTGTGTTTTGAACACAGTCAACGGTCATCCTCCAGTGTCGCGCCAACCCCATTAAGCACAAAATGTCAGTTACATGATTCAAATCCTTCTCCACTTCACCGTGTCCAAGTAGAACTTGTAAATTCTTAGTACTATCCCTCAGTGTGCATTTTCACATTAGGAGGAAGAAAAACTGCATTAAAGCGATCACTCAGGGCTTCACCAGTTTCCCATTTTCATGTATTTCACGTATTGTGAATACTTTATCTGCCCTTATTTCCTACACCGAGTTCAAATAAAGTAGGCATAGGGATTGGGTTAAGGTCCACCTTTACATGGGATAGTCCTGCTTCTCCATGGTCTAAGTTCTAAGACCTTAAACTAAGATCTTTTCATATTTCCCCATTGTGAGAACTATGTACAGCTTGATTCCCATCCTCATGGGATACGTAGGACCACCCATAAATCTCGTTTTCAGGTCAAGCTCAATTGGGAGCTAGTTTCTCCTTCCCCTTACCCTCTTACCTCTATTTAGGCCCCTTGTCCTGAGGCTCCTTTATTGGAATTGTATACAATCTAGTATGAGATTATGTCCTCATTCACATCGGGTATGTTTTATTACACCGTACACATTCCCCATTTAGCATTGTCTCTACTAGTTCAGTGTTTCATGACATTAATATCCATGACTGGTTCTATCACATGACTCTAAACTATGACATTATTATCCTGGACGCATGATGAAAAATGACACTGCATCATGATGTCCTCACCCAAGGGGACACCATGTTTGGTATCGATCACACGCCATACCATTTTTCAATGTATGCTACGGCTTTATTCTTCTGGCGATGCCGGGAATTTCTACCCTAGGCCTGTCACTTCACAAAAAAACCATTCACTTTAAAAGACAAACACTATTTATCAAATACTGCTTCTTTTGGTGCGAGGGCCACACCCGAATGGCCCTTGTATTTCTGGAATTGGTACTTTACCATGACACCTCTAGAACTGTGTGCAGCATGATCCCCATCCTCATGGGGTATGTAGGAACATCTGTGCACCTTTCCTTGGATGCAGCTTAACTCTTTTTTCTGGTCCCTTGACCTAGAACCTTCCTAGGGAACAAGTGGTGGTCAGAGCTCCAGTTCCCCATTCATGTTGGGTTTTATAATTACCCCACCATGTGTCTCCCACGTTTCCTACCATCCACGATCCAATCTATAAGACCATAAAATAATATATCTTTTAGAACTACGCATGGATCGATTCCCATCCTCATGAGATACATAGGGACACCCACACATTTCACCTCGGGTCTAGCCCCAGGAATCTTAAATTTTATTCCTTCCCATTTCCACCCCCCTGGCCAAACACCTTATGGGGAACCATTTAATTGAAGGTTTGCCCTGAACAAGTTTGGGATGCCCCATGATGGTATTGGGAAGCGATATCTCCCTCGCCAGAGAAGTCATATCTTAATGAAGGAATGATCCATGATCAAACCGATATGCCCATATAATGTGCTTCCACCATGGTGGCATAATTTTAAGAGTGTTATATTCTATTTGAAAGAACCATCACTCCACATTCCATGATTTGCGTTCCACTTATTCGGACCCTCGTCCCCTTTCATGTATAAAGAAACCCCCTAACAGTACGGATACTTGTCTTATGGCCTACCTGTTGTCACGGGCCAACGTACTAGAAGGCTATTGGATGAAATTTTGATTCGGTCCTCGTGTTTTGAACATGGTCAGTAGTTAGACCTCATTTACTATCCCCATTCCAGGCTAATATAATAAGGATAATACATTTCAAATGCTGCCAACAGTTATTCTTCACTGTCACGCCACCCCCACAGTGCTCTGAATCCTGGGTATCCTGATTCACACCTTCCATTCCCATGTTTGTATTTATTTCAATGCCCCTGGTGTCATCCCATTCGTGCTCAAGCGCACATTGGGAAAATGGAAATTTGGATGTTTAGAGAGCTTCACCATTCAGTCAGGTCTCTCCCATTTCCTCCCTAAAATCCGGGCTTGTTATTCAAACCCCGGATGCCCGAAGTAGTTTTGAAGCTCCCAAAATAAAGAAAAGTAATAGTACGAACATCCCTTGTTTCTCACATTGGGGGGACTCACGTGATATTAGGAATGGATTGATATTTATTCCAAGATTGGGTTTGGATGCGTTCAGCCAAACGAACTAGTAAATTAATTCATCCATACATGCAGTTCAAAATAAGAACCAGTAAGGAGAAATTAGTTTATGAGTTTGGCCAAAATAGGGCCCTTAAGGGTTAGCTTCTTGGATGGACTGTTCCAGCACCACTACCCTATCAGTGGTGGCCTCCAGGACTACCTCTTGCCCCCTGAGGGCTCTCTCTTCATCGGTGGCCATAGAGCGTTGTCCACTAACCCTAGCGTGTGTTTGCGCCTGTTCGGTTTGAAGTGAGGATATCTGGTGACATGCCTCGACTAGTTTCTCTGGGGCATCTTCCAGCTGGGCCTTCAATTGAACCACAAGCTCAAAACAGTTTGTAATGAATATATCTTTTGATTTCACCTATTAGTTAAGGCGTCAAGCCTCTTGTTCTTCCTCTATGGACGCTTGGATAATCCTTGAATCCTCCCGACATTGGGCAACGTTGGAGCAGCGGATGCTCTCGCGTAGCTTCTCAGCCATGTAGTCATGGGCCATCGAATGAAGGCACTGAGCATCCACCACTCCAGCATAGAGAAATCAAATCCAGGTTTGGTGTGATCCCATCTATTTTATCCATTCTGTATGGGGCTGACCGAGAAATCTCTTGATGCAATTCCACCCTTTGCATCGCATCATTCGGCTTTCCTCGACCACCTCCATGTATGAATCGTCAATCTCCTTGGGTTTTGTTGTCTGATAGGCGGGGAAAGCAGCCAACATACCAGCAGTAGGGTCTTCTTTGGGTTCCCCTCCCAAGGAGTTGGGATCTTCAATGCCAGGGCAACTGTCACCCCTCACCCCCTCTCGGTAGCTTCCTCGCCGACTTCTAGCCTATCCATGACATGAGTACCGCTGATGTCCACCACTCCCTGCTCACCAAGTGTCGGTTTCAGCTCAGTTTGAGAAGTGTGCCCTAAATGGGATGGCATATTTTCAGTTGAATCAATTGTAGACGACCCAGGTTCAGCAACCCGATGAGCCTCCAAGGTTGTGATTACTGCACAAACAAGGAACACCCTGATCAGTTGAGATCTCTGACAGTGATTAACCAGCGTTTAAGTAATAAACATATAGGATCCCAAAGCACCAGCTTCTGGTGTTCTAGTCGCTACAGGTGCTGCCATTGCGGGGGATTCCTCAGTGCTCATCAGTTTAATAATCGGCGTCGACTACTCACCTTGTTCTACTAGCGCCTCCTCCCCTTCAGATATAGACCCTTGGTCGGCGCCCATATGTTCCTAAACCAGATAAAGAGGTCTAATTGAGGGCTACAAAAGATTATGAGGGGAAATTAATAGATAAGGGCTGAGATGTACCTCAAGAAGATCTGTTATATCCACATCAGAGCTGAATATCTCACCACTCCCCTAGAGACACCCCTGGTGAGACGCCCCCTAAGATTATCCACCTTTAGGATCTTCTTATTCTTCACCCCTCCATCACCTTCTCCTTCTACCCACACTTCCATATCAGTTTCTTCCAGCTCATCGTCGCTGTCATTATCCTCTGACAACATCTTTTTGGGACCATGCTCTCGGTCGAGCATTACATTCACCAAGAAAGATGGCTCCTCACGCCGAACTCATTGGTGTGCATATGCATCCATATCCATCAGATACGCATGCTAAATATGAAAGTTTACCCTGTCAACAACCCGAATAAGCCTGAGCCCTGGAAGATGGATTCCATCTTGCATTATCTTTTTATAAAGAGATTTGGTACCCATCGACTATTGTAGGGTTATCTAGTCTGACCACCGAGCTGGGAAGATTGTGTCACTGGAAGGTTGAAGAAAATATCTTATCTTATTCCATGGGAGTTCCGTGGCATCTATATAAGCCTCTCTCCCCCTAGACGATGAGGGTCTGGCTGTGCCATGCGATGTCCCCACTACAGAAGTATTGGCCTATGCGGGCCTAGCATCCCGATGATCTTCCGACCTTTTCTGCCTAACAGCACCCTGTATGCTCTCCCACTGTCCAGGCTCTACACTGGCTACCTGGAGCTTCTAGACTCTCTTCCACAAAAGTCCCTTAGGGTATGCTATTTCCCAATGTTCAGCTTACTCCATCGATAGACCAACGTCAACTTCGGTGGGAGGAAAGGTGATAACATCGCCAGAGCCCTAGGTTGTGAACATCATCCACATTTGGAAAAGAACGCAGGGATGCCTCTCTTATAGAACATATGTGTAAACCTTATTCAATATCCACTAAAGGCATCCAAACTTCCTGGAAAACCTGCAAAACACATAGGGTTCACAAAAGATCATCCCATCGATCCGGGCCACGAGCACCCCACATCTAATGCTCTGGAAGTACTCCATCTGCTCTTGTGACCCTTGCCTGTTATCTGTCATCTGGCCTATTGGGGTGGGAAATGGGTTGAATGCGAAGATGGAATTATTTCCAATTATGATCCTTACTCCCTCCTCATTTAGCGTCATCGGCATGACCCCACCAATGTTCAGTAGGGAAGGTCGCATGCCATTACTTGGAAGACGAATGACATTCGAGAAGATATACCTACCACAATGGGCCGCAACCCAGCCATAAAAGATCTGGAAGGGGCCACTAATCCTACTCAGTTACCCTCCTCTTGAGATGAATCCCAAAATTGCGTACAAACGGGACAACACAGGGACCCCCATATTAAATATTTGATTGGCGGCCTGATGTCGGCCATCACCAGGGTCACTAGACGAACCCCCATCCATGAATCACTCACTGGTTGGAGCCATCCACTCATGAATGTGGCAAGGAATCCGTCAAATCAGATGTTCGGGTCCCAACTCTCATTTTTTTGAAGCCCCACAACTGATAGTCTCTCACCACCAGGATCCTCCAGTACGATCTGCTCTTTCTCCTCTATGCTGAGGTCGGACATTGTCACCCTCACCCCAGAATCATGACTTCTGGATCTTTTTCCATGAAAAAGATGTACCATTTCCTATAGGAAAATGTCCTTTAATAAATCCTTGACCCCCAGCCTATCCTTGGATAGCTCAAGCAGGTGCCACGTCAGTATAGGGGTTCATGATCTATCACCCCAGGTGTTACTCGTCAGGAGGAATTAATCACATTGATGCCCATCTAGAGGGATACCCCCGAAGCAATGGATGTCCCACTGGCTGATGCTGACTTACCCATGATGAAGGTGGGAGGTGTTGGCATCGGGGTACCATCGAGTAAACAAATCTAGCCCGAGCTTAGGCTAGCAT
This sequence comes from Viscum album, assembly GCA_963277665.1. NCBI lineage: Eukaryota > Viridiplantae > Streptophyta > Magnoliopsida > Santalales > Viscaceae > Viscum > Viscum album. Next base: position 11,451 of record CAUJRU010002279.1, read on the forward strand.
TAGAAGTGAAACTACGACGTTCACACCTCCTCGAACAGACCAATGTGCCGCAGTTCATCCCCAAACTGGTCGCATATTCTGAGAACCCAATTCACCTAGGCCCATTCACTGGTGAGGATGCCTCCAGAACGCAGATACCAATCTTATAGCCAGCCTCTGGTCTCATCAGTAACACTCTGACGGACGATGCTTGCATAAAGGGCTGGAGTACTCTCTGTGATAGGGTCACTCCCTGAGATGGTTCTGGTCCTGGGATTCAGGATGTAAACATTCAGGTGCCTAGTTTCTCTAGTAGGATGGCCGTTGTAGGTGATGTTATATCAGGGTAGGTCATCCTCGCGGGTCACCCATGATCGCAGTGTGTTGACCTCGAACCTTGTCACGGGTACCTAATTTAGGATTCCGAAGTCCGAGATCGGCAGATTGGAAGAGAGTGCATACTCCTTCTGCACTGGGGTCAACATGTTGAATAGAGTATGGTTGTTGGAAACGACCCTTTGGGTGCCATAAACCTCAGGGTTGGTGACCATCTCAGCCCTTCGAGTAGCAGATGCAGCTCTGCTCTCACTGTCATCCCAATTGGCAGCCATCTCCTGCCAGAAATATTTTATGGAGTTGGTGTAAAAAAGCAGGAGTTGGCACAAAATATTAGTAGCCAGCATGAAATATCGGAAGTCGACACAGAAAATCTTGGGTTGGCACAAAAACAGACAACTGATTGCTGCGAATTACGCACAACAGAACCATTTTTTCACGCAGGCTGTAGAATGTTTCGCACACGAGAGCTCTAGATTATCGCGCAAGAAAATACATATGGAATAGAGGGACCCACGAATCATTTTATAGGTGATGTGGGAGGTTTACGTGTGCACGCGAAAAGTGGATTACGCACTCCGGCCTGGTTTTCCACGTCGCTACGGTTGGAAGCGCACAACGAACCAAGGGTACCATGTATCTCAGCGTTTCCCTCAGAATCTGACCTATGTCGCTCCACGCTGTTCCGATTCTGAGGGGAGGAATTTATAGACACCGAAATTTGATTAAGAGCTGAATCAGGTTGAAACATGACAAAGCGAAGGCATCTATGGAATCAACGATCTGTTTCGGGGGTCCCGGTGGGGCAGCGTGAAAGAAATTATGAGTAACTTGAGAAAAATATTCCCCGCGTGAAAAATTAAAAGATACATGAGAGTTTTCCACATGGACGCGAAACACTTTTGCACCCCCGCTCCCCATGGTGGGCCTTCACGATTCCGACCTCAGGGCGCACAATATTTTGCGTCGAAGCGTTTTTCACGCAGTCCTATGATCCTATGTGACAATAAATACAAGGTCACCCCCCTATGACTTTAGCCTGAAGAATTTGAACCACCTCTCCCACGCGAAATTCCTCTCTCCTGTGCGCAAAGAAGATGGATCCCAGGAAAAAAACTTCGCTCCTGGTCACATGGGGGTCCGCATTTGCGTGAAACTACTCGGGCTTGATACTTGTCCAAATCCCCTTGAACCCCTTCCCCCGTGCGTAATTACTTATGATTACGTGGAATTAGGGCTTCAGCGTGTAATTCCTTTTGTGTTCTGGCCTACTCTCTTTCACACCCAACACTCAATTGTGTGCCAACTCGGACTTTTTCACGCGAGAAATTTCTTTTGCGTGGTGGTCCGACACCTTTTTCGCACAACGACCTCATTTGCATGAAAGCATCCCGCCATGTGAGACCATGATGTCCCTCTGTTAGGCATCATTTCTGGGTGCCTCCCGTGCCCACGATGCCTTCTCCATATACTTATTACCTGTGAAACCTCCTAGGTTCCCATGAAGTAACTTTAAAGTCCCTTGGACGATACCGCCCATTGTGTTGCTTCGCCTCATGCTTCATCCCATAGGCACGCTAATGGCTATTGCTTCTTTACATAGCCACACTAACATGGGACCATAGATGGTTTAATCCACGACACCCCCTCATTACGGATTTTCCAGTCCCCTCTCTGCACCAATGAGTAGAGGTTACCAGTTATGTATGTTCTAGGGGTGCGGAGCAAACCCACCTCATCCGAGCTGCAGGATGTTAAACTGCCAAGCACCATCATCCTCAACACATGATGTTAAACTGTGACCTCACCTTGTGCCTCGCATGTGGGGTTCCCCCCACCATGGACATTCTCGATACCCACTTGTCTCTACTGGAGATGATATCCTCCTTATAGGAGTGGCGTTTGTCCACGGGGGAAGAGAAACCATCTCGGTGTAATCCTCTATCTCTCTTATAAGAGGCAGCACCCCTGCTCCACCATTCATCTTCAGTCCCCAGGGCCTGTAAAGGGTGTGGTTGGGAATGGTGCTTCTCTTTTATTCAGTCCCAAGTCCCTCTCCCACTATGCTTTGTTGCAATCGGACCTCCATCCTAGAGTAAGTACCGACTTCTTGGGATGCTAACCATGCATAATCCCTTGTTTCCTCTTTGGGATGCTAACCACGTGTATGCCCCACTTCACTTCCCATGGATGCACCTTTCATGAAATGTTCATCGGGTCTCTGCTATCTATTGTTTCTCACACTGAACATGACTCGCGTGGGCTTAGAGTGAGCACCGACCATGACATTCACACTGGGCAGCCTAGAGTGTAGCCCCACATCTGCCATCCGAACTACAACGACTTTGATCTTTTCCATGGCAGGGTACATAGGAAGCCTCCATGAGATTCAAGCCCACCACTCCTGGGCAGCCTATAGTGTAATCCCCACATCCCCCATTCGAACTATGAGGATTTTGATCTTTTCCAAGGTAGGGTACGTAGGAATCATCCACGAGGTTCAAGCCCACCACTCCTGGGCAGCCTAGAGTGTAAGCCCCACACCCACTTCCGAAATACAAGGACTTTGATACTTTCCAAGGAAAGGTATGTTGGAAGCCTCCCTGAGGTTCAAGCCCCCCCATCCACCTAGACCCCAGGTCCTTATTCACGTCAGTTCACTGACTCCTACCTCACCTTGCACAACCTAGAGTGTAAGACCCACATCCCCCATTCGAACTACGAGGACTTTGTTCCTTGCCAAGGTAGGGTATGTAGGAAGCCTCCATGAAGTTCAATCCCACCACTCCTGGGCCACCTCAGAGCATAATCCCCATATCTATTTCCAAACTATAAGGGAATTGATCCTTTCCAAGGTAAGGTGTGTAGGAAGCCTCCCTGGGGTTCAAGCCCACCACCCATTGGACCCTAGGTCCACCTTCACGTCAGTTCACCAACACCCTTGGAAGCCTATAGTGTAAGCCCCAAATGCCCTATACGAACTACGAGGACTTTGATCCTTTCCAAGGAAAGATGCATAGGAAAAATCCACAAGATTCAAGCCCAACACCGAGCAGTTCTGACCCCCTTCACGTCAGTTCACCCCCTTCCCACACGCCGTTAAACTGTGGACCTCTTTCAGTGGTAAGCCATTGTCACTCCATCCAACGGTAAGACATTATAACCTCAATCAATGGTAATCTGTTGAAACCCCATCCAGCGGTAATCCGTTGACACCTTATCCAATGGTAAGCTGTTGCGATCTCATCCAGTGGTAAGCCGTTGAAAACTCCAATCGGCGTTAAGCTGTCATCATATGAACTGCTTGGACATTGATTCCCTGCCACAAGGATAAGTAGGAGGTATCGTCGAGGCTTAATCCCAAAACCATCGTCATCCCCATGACGGTTCCAACCCATTCACCACCCCCTCAAAAATCCTTCCATCATCCATCTTGATTCATACCTGGGCCACCACATCCCGGTGGAATCATGCCACCCCATTCCTCATTCCCACTAATATCATTCGGGAATCCACCCACGTGTTGGCCCCAATGTTGGCCTTCCCTTCAGGGAGTTCCTCCATCTGATCCACTACAGTTTCTGTTCTGATCAGTTTGATCTGTCTCTGCTAGATGATAAACTTGCGGTATGCCCTGTGTTAAACATGGGAAGCTGAGGAAATCCTCAGATACATTCCCCTGGAATATGATTCCCCACGTTTGATGTGGGATGCCTTGGGATTCCGCACCCTCTAGAAGCCCTATAATAAGGGACAGAAGATAGACACACCAATCCCCTAGCGTCCAGACACACTAGTGATTCCCAACATGACTACTCCCCTAACCGAATGTTGTTTCCCTGACCAAACCCCTTGGAATGTCCTGACAGAAGCATCGTAAATAACTGGTTTCCATGAATATATGGTTCCAGGAAGAGTTTCGCAAACAACATATTAAGTCTATGAGAGAGACCCAGACTAGGTGAAGGGTTTTGAGGAGGAATCCATGCATAGAAGATCTGACATCCCATCATCCCATTTCGATCAAGGAGAAGACGTCACTGAATAAGGAGAGGATTCCTCCCACCTTTGGAAAGCGGGAATGCAGGGTAACAGAAACCAAGTCCCTCATCCCTGAATGAGATGGACGTGAATGCCCCAACGAAAGCATTGGAAATAGATGTATCCAATGATTCTTCGGGCAGGCTATGATGGCCTAAGGTTTATTATGGTCCAACACACTTTGGACACAGTTTGTAATGGTGGACGGACCAGGTGTGTATAGGTAGGTTTGCTTCCCAAATGTCTTCGGGATGAGGCCAGGTGTCTTCGGGCATGGTAGTGGTGGTTCTAGGCCAAGTGTCTCCAGGCGTGGTTATGTGTGGTTGTTGTGGCCTAGGATTCTATGGATGAGGTTATGTGTGGTTGTGGTGACACAGGTGTCTGCGGGTGGGATACGTGGTTGTGGTGGCCCACAAATTTGTTTTTGGGGTAGCATGGGGACTTTAGTGGAACCGGTGGGGGAGGTATGACACGTAGAATGTCCTAAATATATATTGGGAAAGGAGTGCGGGGTACCCAAATATTGATGTGCTATTACAATTACTTTACCTGACTTGTGTTATTTAGGGAGTGTGCCTTAGTAAGGTTAGGTGGATAGTTTACTTGGTAGGTGTTTTGGTTATATCTATTTCTCATAGGGCATTAGAATGTCTCCCCACTTGTTCATGAGAGGTTTTGGTTTCCCAAATGAGTATACTTTTATACTCACCCAATGTATATAATGCAACTTTCAGGTTTCTAGGAGGAATTTAAGGACTATGTTGGACATTAATAGCTCAGGCATCAGGATAACCGTTTTTGTTGTTTTCTTTATTTATTTTGGAACTTTCTTTTGAAGTTTTCTTGTACTTATAACACTTTATTTTGAACATTCATATGGGAATAGATTTTAGGCTTTACTTTTATTTCAATCTTTGGAATTGTTTGGTATTTACCATCTTATCTCCCGATCTTATTAAACAAAAAGGGTAATGTATTCTATATTATGTGAGATTTTATACCCTTGGTGCTATTTTCCACTTTGGATCCTATTTAAGGTGGGACTCAGGGGTCATTATATGTCTGTTGACTTGAAGAAGGAAGGGTCTTGTATTTTTCCATCCTTCCCCTCATCTAGGTGATGGTAGGTCATGACAGAATTGTATCAAAGGAGGTTATGGTTGAGAGATAGGATAAAGTTTAGGGTTAGGAATAGTGAGGATTGCATGTGATGGTAGGGAAACAGTGCTAGGAAATATTGGTGCATGAAATAGTTCAGGGAGGACTGGCTAGGACACAAGATTTTATCCCCCCCCCCCCCGTGATTCGATACAAGGACTCTAGACCTACTGAAGGCCCAAGTGAGGCTACGCTGATTACAGGGTAGAGACTATATGAAAGTTCTATGTATCATAATTATTGGTGTTTTTGTGAATCTTGGGTGATTTGGGGGTTTAAAATAAATAAAACAATTTAAGAAAAAATTAAAGGGAATTTTTTACACTACTCGGGCATAGGTATTCCTTGTTTACCATATAGTTATGGCACCCGGACGACATCCACGAGTAGTGCGGGTGATCGAGTCCCAGCAAGATGATTTGTCTGATGAGTGGAGGGATGATAGAGAGGAGGAGTATGACTAGTGGAAGAGGATTCTTTGTGCCTTTCAGTGGAAAACCCTCGATAATTACAAGGGTAACATCTTGGATATAGAGACGGAAAGATGGATCGAGGTGTTGGTGATAGATTTCATCTTGATTCGGACTTTGGAAGACTATTGAGTTTCTCTGGATGTGATCCTTATAAGGGGAGAATCACATCAGTGGTGGAAGAACTATCTAAGGGGAATAAGGAATCTCAGGTTTTGTGGACAAACTTCAAGAAGGAGCTCCGAGCGGAATTCCTTTCTTCCACTATAAAGGATGAAAAGTGGAAGTAGATGATCTTACTTTATCAAGGGAGTATGACAGTGAGAGAGTTTGAGATCAAGCTCAATGATCTCCTTTTTTTCTAGAATACTTCTTGGATGAGGATTTGTGGGCAAGATGGTTAGAGGAGGCACTCTGACCATCTAATCAGTATGATGTTACTCCCTTCACTCTACAGACATACTTAGTGGTTCAGAAGAATACTGAAGTAGTTGAGAGGATCCACATGCTAGTAGGTGTTTCTTGAGAGGGGATATGGCTGATATCATCAAAGGGAAAGGCTGTCTGCAGTAGGCCTCTAGCATCAGGGCCTTCCTGGTCTAGGCTGATGGGGAGCAGGCCTTAGCTATTTCAGTTTCAGTCTCTTGGTCCTCACTCTTTCTCCGTGGGCCTAGGACCGAGGTAATTTATCTCAGGGATCTGTGGGCATAATAAAAATCAGTTCTCTAACCAAGTGCAGTACGATGTGGGAGGGTAGGTTTAGTGCCCACCTCAGCAACATCAGTTTCCAGCCAGACCCTTTTAGCAGTAGTAATAGGGGCAGTGACCTCCCACTCCACCAAGCATAGATAGTTCCCGAGGAGTCCGACCTCAGGGTTCTCCTCAGGGACCTTGACCTAGGCATGGTTGGGGAGGGAACCAATAACCTAGTGGCAGAGGATCTTGGTGTGGGATGTTTCATGCTACAGAGGTAGCTGTTCTAGTTGGTCCAGAGGTTGTTCTAGGTACATTCGTTTTGTTTAGAACTATTTCGTGTGCCTTGTTTGATTCAGGAGCTTCATAATCCTTTCTTGAAACTAGTCTATCCCATTCCTTGGGTCTACAAATAGAGATAATCTCCATGCCCCTGGTACTGAGAATGCTAGTTGGAGGTCAAACCGGCTTGTTTGATGTTTTTCAGGGATACAGATTGATGTTAGGGAAGAATTGGCTATGTGGGGGTGTCATTATGCTACAGATGCAGCCATATGATTTCATCCAGGGCATCGAATGGCTATTTTCTATGCATGCTGTTATCGACTACTTTCAGAGAAGGGTCATGTTCTTAGATATGAGTGGCTATTGTGTAGCCTTTGTTGGCGAGCTGGGTTTCCGGAAGGGAAGATGGCGAGTGAATCCCATTCTTTCTTTATTAGTCGAGTTTTTAGTGGAATCAGTAGACTCAGAGATGGTGGGAGTTCCAAGGATTTTTATTGAGTTCCTATATGTCCTCCCTAAAGATTTTGTGACTCTACCCCCTAGACGTGATGTTGAGTTTAGGATATACCTAAAACCCGATGCCTCTTCGATTTTGATATATCACTATCGGATGGCATCTTCTGAGTTCCGGGAGTTTCAGATTTAGGTTGATGACTTGATGAAAAAGGGGTTCATATGACCAAGCAACTCTCCATGGGGTGATTCATTCTTGTTTTCAAAGAAGGAAGACAATGGTCTTAGGTTATGCATAGACTGCCGAAGGCTGAATCAGGTGATGATCAAGAACTGTTTTCCCCTCCCAAGGATCGATGACCTCGTTGATCAGTTAAAGGGGGAAAGTTGGTTCTCTATGATTGACCTATGGTCTGGATATCATTAGTTGAGGGTGATGAAGGCTGATATCTCAAAAAACACTTTCAGGTGCAGATATGGGCACTTTGAGTTTTTGGTCACACCATTCAACCTTATGAACACACCATCTATTTTCATGGGGCTCATGAACTCTATTTTACGCAATTACCTGGACTGATTTGTGGTCGTGTTCATCGACGAAATCTTGATCTACTCAAGATCAAATGATGATCACGCTGATCATATAAAGAATGTTTTAGAGGTCCTCCAACACCACCAGATCTATGAGAAGTTATCCAAGTTCCGGTTTTGGAAATTAGAGGTTCACTTCCTTGTACTTGTGGTATTCCAACCGAGAGTAGTGGTGGACCCTTCAAAGGTAAAAGTGGTTATTTCTTGGGAAGAACCCAGGTATGTGGTATAGGTTTTCAGTTTCTGGGGACCGAAAGGTTACTACCGATTTTTCATACCTGACTTCTCTTGAGTTACAACACCTTTAACATCATTGAACAGAAAGGACCGAGCCTTTTTATGGAGTGAGTAGTGCCATGAGACTTTCAGTTATCTGAAGGGGTATCTAGTCAGTTCCAAGTGATGAGGTTTCCTGAGTAAGGGGTAACGTTTGATGTGTTATGTGATTCTTTTATAGTAGGCTTGTGATGTGTGTTGATACAATAGTGGGGAGTGATTTTTTATGGGTCTAGTATGTTATGAACCCACAAACTTAACTATACCACACACAACTTTATGCTTGTAACGATTGCATTCACGCTAAAGTTATAATAGCATTACCTCATCAGGAAATGATTTGTGGTCTTCACATATCATAAGAGGTTGAGGTATATCCTCTCTAAGTGAGACCTAAACTTGCAGAAGGGGAGGTGGATGGAGTATCTCAGGATTACTACTTTGAGATCTCATACAAATTAGGAAAGGGGAATGTGGTGGAAAATTCCTTGACCCAGAAGTCATAAAAGGATGTGGTTCATGAGTCAGCAGCTGCTTGGAATGAAATGGAGGAGTTGACTACTTTGAATCTGGGCATGAGAGTGGATGATGGTAGGGGCTGTTTATTTCATATGATATTGAATTCTTCCCTAGTAATACAGGTGGAGGTATCTCAGTGGGGAGACTCAGAGGTAGAAGTAATGTGTGGTCGTGTTAGCCAGGGTGATGCTTCAGAGGGATGGTTAGAGGATCACTACTACAACCTGACCCTTCATCAGCGCTAAAAACCGGCATTAACAGTGCTAGAAAAGCACTATTAATGCCGGTGTAGATAAAGGGGGGGGGGGTCCCATTTATCAGCGCTCCGAGAAGAGCTGATATAGGAGACCTTTATCAGCGCTAAAAAATCGATGATAAAGGACCGCCTTTATCAGCGCTTCTCTTAGCGCTGATAGAGGTCCCCTATATCAGCGCTTCTCGGAGCGCTGATAAAGGACCCCTTTATCAGCGCTTCTTTTAGGGCTGATAAAGGTCTCCTATATCGGTGCTTGACGGAGCACTGATAAAGGGTTCCTTTTTCAGTGCTCCTCTAGCGCTATTAAAAGTGTCCTTTATCAGCGCTAAAAAAGCGCGGATAAAGGCCCCATCGCCTTCACCTACAAAACAGTACCTGCACACCCGCACACCAGAATACCTTCACAAAGTAGCACATGCACACCTGCACACCATAGCACCCGCACCCAATATTTGGACCGAAAACGGTATATACATTTACTTAACATAATGAATACAAAAAAATGCATTGCTATATACATTTAAAACATTGTTTTACATGGTTACATTTACAATTATTCAACAACAGTTATAAACATTCATGTTTCATCCTTTGATATCCGTGATCCACTCTCGACGGTATTTGTTGCCGAACAAAGCATCTGAACTGAAGGAAAAAAGTTCACCTATATAAGAAAACAAATATTATGTTAGTAAGGCAATAATGAAAGAAATTAAAACAATAATATGAAAGAATACATTAATATGGAAATGTGAAACTAAAATATGAAATTTTAAACTCAAAAGTTTTCATTTTCATAACAATGAAAGGGAATAATGTAAAATCAATATGTTTTTGATTGATTTATCTCATTTAATAAATACTGATTCTTTATCTAATGAAAAGATTTACCGATCACACCGTGAGTCGGTCGGATTGAGGTGAGGTTGATTCGTACACATCACAAATGAATCATGGATCGTTTTCCTAAATTATCAAAACAATCCGAACGCGTGTTCTCGGTTAGGCGTATGTCATTGATGTTGTTTTCCAAATTTTATCTCAATTTGAAACTGATATCAGACACTTTTAGCCATAATGGTCACATCGTGTGTCAGATTGAGGTGCGGTCGATTCGTACACTTCACAAATGACTCGTGGATCATTTTCCTAAAGTATCAAAACAATCCAAACACATTTTCTCGGTTTTCCATATGTCATTGGTGTTGTTTTCCAAAGTTTATCTCAATTTGAAACTGATATCAGGCACTTTTAGCCATACCGGTCACACCGTGCGTCGGATTGAGGTGCGGTCGATTCGTACACGTCACAAATGATTCGTGGATCGTTGTCCTAAAGTATCAAAACAATCTGAACGCGTTTCCTCGGTTTGGCATATGTCATTGTTGTTGTTTTCCAAAGTTTATCTCAATTTGAAACTGATATGACACTTTTATCCATACCAGTCACACCGTGCATCGGATTGAGGTACGGTCGATTCGTACACGTCAAAAATGATTCGTGGATCGTTTTCCTAAAGTATAAAAACAATCAGAATGTGTTTCCTGAGTTGGGAGTTTGTTATTGGTGTTGTTTTCCAAAGTTTATATCAATTTGAAACAGATATCAGACAATTTTAGTCATACCGGTCACACCGTGCATCGGATTGAGGTGCGGTTGATTCGTACACATCACAAATGACTCTTGGATCATTTTCCTAAAGTATAAAAACAATCTGAACGTGTTTGCTCAGTTTGGCGTATGTCATTGGTGTTGTTTTCCAAAGTTTATCTCAATTTGAAACTGATATCAGACACTTTTAGCCATACCGGTCACACCGTGCATCGGATAGAGGTGCGGTCGATTCTTACACGTCACAAATGACTCGTGGATCGTTTTCCTAAAGTATCAAAACAATCCGAATGCGTTTACTTGGTTTGGCGTATGTCATTGGTGTTGTTCTCCAAAGTTTATCTCAATTTGAAACTGATATCAGACACTTTTAACCATACCGGTCACATCGTGTGTTGGATTGAGGTGCGGTCGATTCGTACACGTTAAAAATGACTCGTGGATCATTGTCCTAAACTATCAAAAAAATCCGAATGCGTTTTCTCAGTTTGGCGTATGTCATTGGTGTTGTTTTCAAAAGTTTATCTCAATTTGAAACTGATATCAGACACTTTTAGCCATACAGGTCACAACGTGTGTCGGATTGAGGTGAGGTTGATTCGTACATCTCACAAATGACTCATGGATCGTTTTCCTAAAGTATCAAAACAATCCGAATGCGTTTGCATGGTTTGACGTATGTCATTGGTGTTGTTTTCCAAATTTATCTCAATTTGAAACTGATATCAGACACTTTTAGCCATACCGGTCACACCGTGCGTCGGATTGAGGTGAGGTCGATTCGTACACATCAAAAATGACTCATGAATCATTTTCCTAAAGTATAAAAACAATATGAATGTGTTTTCTCAGTTTGGAGTATGTCATTCTTGTTGTTTTCCAAAGTTTATCTCAATTTGAAACTGATATCAGACACTTTTAGCCATACCATTCACACCGTGCGGTTGATTGAGGTGCGGTTGATTCGTACACGTCACAAATGACTCGTGGATCATTGTCCTAAACTATCAAAACAATCCGAATTCATTTTCTCAGTTTGTCGTATGTCATTGTTGTTGTTTTCCAAAGTTTATCACAATTTGAAACTGATATCAGCCACTTTTAGCCATATCGTTCACACTGTGGGTCGGATTGAGGTGCAGTCGATTCGTACACGTCACAAATGACTCGCAGATCTTTGTCCTAAAGTATCAAAAAAATCCGAACGTGTTTCCTCAGTTCGGCGCATGTCATTGGTGTTGTTTTCCAAAGTTTATCTCAATTTGAAACTGATATTAGACACTTTTAGCCATACCGGTCACACGGTTCGTCGGATTAAGGTGCGGTCGATTCGTACACGTCACAAATGACTAGTGGATCATTGTCCTAAAGTATCAAAACAACCCGAATGTGTTTTCTATGTTTTCCATATGTCATTGGTGTTGTTTTCCAAAGTTTATCTCAATTTGAAACTGATATCAGACACTTTTAGGCATACCGGTCACACCGTGCGTCAGATTGAGGTTCGGTCGATTCGTACACGTCACAAATGACTCGTGGATCATTTTAATGAAGTATCAAAACATTCTGAATGCATTTTCTCTGTTTGGCGTATGTCATTAGTGTTGTTTTCCAAAATTTATCTCAATTTGAAACTGATATCAGACACTTTTAGCCATACCGGTCACACCGTGTGTCAGATTGAGGTGTAGTCAATTCGTACACGTCACAAATGACTCGTGGATCGTTGTCCTAAAGTATCAAAACAATACAAACGCATTTACTCAGTTTGGAATATGTCATTGGTGTTGTTTTCCAAAGTTTATCTCAATTTGAAACTGATATCAGACACTTTTAGCCATACAGGTCACACGGTGCGTCGGATTGAGGTGCGATCGATTTTTACAGATCACAAATGACTCGTGGATCATTTTCCTAAAGTATAAAAATAATCCAAACGTGTTTGCTCGGTTTTCCGTATGTCATTGGTGTTGTTTTCCAAAGTTTATCTCAATTTGAAACTGATATCAGACACTTTTAGCCATACCGGTCACACTGTGCGTCGGATTGAGGTGCGATCAATTCTGACACGTCAAAAATGACTCATGGATCATTGTACTAAAGTATCAAAACAATCCGAACGTGTTTGCTTGGTTTGGTTTATGTCATTGTTGTTGTTTTCCAATGTTTATCTCAATTTGAAACTGATATTAGACACTTTTATTCATACCGGTCACACCTTGTGTCGGATTAAGGTGTGATTGATTCGTACACGTCAAAAATGAATCATGGATCGTTTTACTAAAGTATCAAAACAATCTGAAATCTTTTCCATGGTTTGGCGTATGTCATTTGTGTTGTTTTCCAAAGTTTATCTCAATTTGAAACTGATATCAGACACTTTTAGCCATACCGGTCACATGGTGAGTCAGATTGAGGTGCGGTCGATTCGTACACATCAAAAATGACTCTTGGATCGTTGTACTAAAGTATCAAAACAATCCAAATGCGTTTGCTTGTTTTGCCGTAAGTCATTGGTGTTTTTTCCCAAAGTTTATCTCAATTTGAAACTGATATCAGACACTTTTAGCCATACTGGTCACACCGTGCGTCGGATTGAGGTGAGGTCGATTTGTACATGTCAAAAATGACTCTTGGATCATTTTAATAAAGTATCAAAACAATCCGAATGCGTTTGCTTGGTTTGGCGTATGTCATTGGTGTTGTTTTCCAAAGTTTATCTCAATTTGAAACTGATATCAGACACTTTTAGCCATACCGGTCACACCGTGTGTCAGATTGAGGTTCAGTCGATTCGTACATGTCAAAAATGACTCGTGGATCTTTTTCCTAAAGTATCAAAACAATACGAATGTGTTTTCTCGGTTAGCCGTATGTAATTGTTGTTGTTTTCCAAAGTTTATCTCAATTTGAAACTGATATCAGACACTTTTAGCCATATCGGTCACATGGTGCATCAGATTGAGTTACGGTCGATTTGTAAACGTCAAAAATAACTCTTGGATCATTTTCCTAAAGTATCAAAACAATCAGAACATGTTTCCTCAGTTTTCCGTATGTCATTGGTGTTGTTTTCCAAAGTTTATCTCAATTTGAAACTGATACCAGACACTTTTAGCCATACCGGTCACACCGTGCGTTGGATTGAGGTGCGATCGATTCGTACATGTCACAAATGACTCGTGGATCATTATACTAGAGTATAAAAACAATCTGAACGCGTTTTCTCAGTTTGGAGTATGTCATTGGTGTTGTTTTCCAAAGTTTATCTCAATTTTAAACTGATATCAGACACTTTTTTCCATACCGGTCACACCGTGCGTCGGATTGAGGTGCGGTCGATTCGTACACGTCAAAAATGACTCGTGGATCGTTGTCCTAAATTATCAAAAAAATGCGAACGCGTTTTCTCAGTTTGGCACATGTCATTGGTGTTGTTTTCCAAAGATTATCTCAATTTGAAACTGATATTAGACACTTTTATTCATACCAGTCACACCGTGTGTCGGATTGAGGTGTGGTCGATTCGTACATGTCACAAACGACTTGTGGATCATTGTACTAATGTATCAAAACAATATGGATGTGTTTGATCAGTTTGGCGTATTTCATTGGTGTTGTTTTCCAAAGTTTTTCTCAATTTGAAACTGATATCAGACACTTTTAGCCATACCGGTCACACCGTGCATCAGACTGAGGTGTGGTCGATTCGTACACGTCAAAAATGACTCGTGGATCGTTTTCCTGAAGTATCAAAACAATCCGAACGTGTTTTCTCAGTTTGGCGTATGTCATTGGTGTTGTTTTCCAAAGTTTATCTCAATTTGAAACTGATATCAGACACTTTTAGCCATACCGGTCACACCGTGCGGTCGATTGAGGTGCAATCGATTGAGGTGCGGTCGATTGAGGTGCGGTCGATTTGTACATGTCACAAATTACTCGTGGATCGTTGTCCTAAAGTATGAAAACAATACGAACGCGTTTGCTCGGTTTTCCGTATGTTATTGGTGTTGTTTTCCAAAGTTTATCTCAATTTGAAACAAATATCAGACACTTTTAGTCATACCAGTCACACCGTGTGTCAGATTGAGGTACGATCGATTCGTACACGTCACAAATGACTCGTGGATCATTGTCCTAAAGTATCAAAACAATCCGAACATGTTTCCTCGGTTTGGCGTATGTCATTGGTGTCGTATTCCAAAGTATATCTCATTTTCAAACTAAGTAGTAGGAATTCACTAATCTAAGGATATGAAACATAAGAAAGGGAGATCATAGATTCTCAATAAGTGTAAAGGGAGATATCAATGACCATATAAATATAACATAAGTATTAGGAATTCACCTTCATTGTCCTATTTGTTTACATTCTTCCATCATGTATGATGCCCATTCGTTTCTAAAGACATTTATATCATCTTCTGAATAAGAGTTTTTGAGACTGTCATAGTATTACTGAAAAAATATAAATACCCAAATGATTAATAATTATATTAAATAAAGTAGTAATTATTTTCAAAAATACCTCTTCAGGGATGCTAGTTTGTTCATGAAATATGATCTCTTTCATAAATTTACAAACATAATAACCGTAGTCCTTGTCATTAGTTTGTTTCAGACACTGCAGAAAGATCGAGAAAAATAAGTAATTTGTTTTGATATGTATTTGGATAGTGAAATATAATTATATATACCCAGATACTTCTCCATTTTTAGATCTTGTGGGCATTGTCGTCCTTATGCCCTAGATTCATTCTAGCCTTTAGATGATATTCATACACCTCCCTATCACAACAAAATCCTCATTAAAAGATAATATAAATTATAAAACTAGATATTTAGTTATAAAATGTTGGATCTAGTGCATTACAAATTGACAATAACCATAATCTGTGGTCGGTTAGTTGGATATCCATGCAGTGAATCTAGAAAATAAATCTTTGGAGTATCCAAATTGACTGAAATGAGCATCCAATGATCCCTAAAAACACAAAAAGAAATAAGTACTGATAGAAATGAAAATATAATTGATATGATTAAAATGTAGAGTTTTACCCTTGCATCGTTGGTATTAAAAAGAGCCTGTTAGTCGTAATTCTTCTTTGAAACGTTCTGAGCAGATTTGACATCAATTAAGCCAGAAAATTAGAATCTATTTCTGTTCGTTGTGTAGAAATGGTGTGAGGACTAAAGAGTCCAAATTTGTATTCAGGGGAAAATCCCTTCAATTGTTTTTAATATATACGCCTGTGAAAAATATGAGATGTATTTATCCATAATTATCAAATTATATCAGCTTCTGTAAAATCAAATCATGAAAACATACCTCATGTATACATTTATAACTGAGGCGCCTAGCCATTCGTATGTGATGATCTCAGAAACAGCGTCTGCACTAATGAAATCTATTGTTTCCTTGCCGTACATATCTTTTTCATAAACAATTGCATGAATCTTTCCGTCTTTCATTTTCATATCCACATGAGCTTGCAATGATATTAAATGTGGATATAGAACGGGCGGGGTGAACGCGCTCTCAGTAGATCATTTTGATCGGTTGGTTGATCCAATGTTGGAGCCGCTCTTTCGTTTTAGATTCTCCATTTTATCCTTTTGTAATAACATTCATCAGTTCAACCATTTTCTAATTTAATGTTAAAGGTTCTGCTTGAAAAATGAACTGGAAATGAATACCTCCTGCTCGACATGTTTTTTTACAAGATTCGATGGCCATGCAACGAATGTTCAAACAGTTTTTTCCACCGTATGAATGTCATCATCGTCATTTGGAACGGGTAGCTTGGTGCTCGGCTCATGAGATACGTTAATCGACACTTTGACATGACCGGTTGGAAGTGGTCTGGAGTGTAGCGTGTCATTCTGCATATTGAACACCGTAGCCCTCGCTACAAGGCGATGGGTGGGAGTTGACAGATATAAATCACAGTCATTTTCACACTGCAGAATATCATTACATGAAATGTATCAATGTATATGTGATTCACATCTCACAAAAAATAATATTATAACATTGATTACCTCGGTTAAGTCAAGTCTTTTAGGGGAATGGCTCGCCTCAAAGCTGGCGAGGGGTGGATCTTCTCACGGGGGTTGTTCTTGAGTTGTTTGTTCTCTTCGCCTCTCCTCCATCAAACTCTTTAGCATCTCTCCCTGAGTTTGGATTAGTTCTTCAATGGTAGCTACTTTATCTCTCATTACATGCAATTCTTTAGTTTGTTCATCCTCTTGTTTTTTTTCTGAAAATATGTCTGTGGTGATACCCCAAAATCCACACCTCTGATGCGGCCATACTGTTCTGGCTGTTTCAAGGCCGTTGAAAGTATGTCTGCATCCAGTGCAGGTGTTGTTGATTCCTGTGACTATGTTAAATAGAAAATATGAAAAAATAAGTAAGTATCATTATGTAATAGTGATTTAAAGAAAAACAAGTTTATATTATGTCATACTTACACATGTTTCCCACACTTTTTGTGTGTTTTCATCTATCAGTTCCCCCTCTTTATTAACACAAGCCTCCTTCCATATCCCCTGGCGTGGAATGGAAGTGACTTCAGATTTTGCTTCATCAATCTGCATATAAAAAGGGAAACATGGTTATAGTTTTGTTTTATGTCACATAAAATTATTACAGTACTTTTAAAATACATAACAATTGTTTTTCAATTGAAGCGTACCCCAACCATGCTTTACGGTAGGGGTACGCTGGTTTTGCTGCCCGTTCTTTATTTTCATCACTCAGTTGCTATTTCATAAATAAAAACCTATCAATCAACGTGATGAATACAAGAAACGTTACACAACGTGTAACCAAACACAATGTACCTGAAATTTCTGTTCCGCACGACGGTTGCAAAACACATCCCATGTTCCTTGGGATATCAAGTGTGCATAAAGAGGAGGCGGGTGCAACTTGATTTTCCCTTCGGCATCTTTCAGATGATGTTTCGTTAAAATGGTGCGAAAGCCTCTATGAATCCTTCCTGCCAGTCTGAAAACATATTCTTTGTGAAAAAAATCTACTATAAATGCACTCTGCAAGAGATGATGAAGGGTTAGTAAATATTTCAATATTTATTTTATTTTAATAAATTAAATAGATGATATAGTAATGTTACCTTAATCTCTTCCCACATTAATGTTTTCAACCCGCTGACAACATGGTGCCACGACTCTACGTCAATCGGCACACGTTGTCGAGTGACGATTCCAATGTATCTACTAAACATGGATTTGTTCGGGTTTACATGCTGGCCTAGCTTATTCCATCCCACCTCATATTTGATGCCTTTTGCTTTTTCCGTAAGGATTTTTTCTAAAACTATCAAACTACGGCGCACCTGTTTTTTTTGTGTCGTTGGGGTTTCATCGCCTACCATTTTCTCAGTTTCTGCATCATCATTATGTTTCTCCGAAGCGCTAGCATCAGCACTGACACCAGATGCAACTGGTTTAGAGACTTGTTGTATGTCAACAGTGGGACCAGCTGCAACAGTTTGAGAGACCTGTTGTCTCTCAGCAATGGGACCAGCTGCAATAGGTTGAGAGATGTGTTGTGTCTCGGGATTGGGTGCATCAGCAGGTGATGAAGTCACTATCTGCAGAACCAGTTTAAAATTTAATTTAGATCACATAAAAGCAGCAGCGAACATATAATAACATAATGTAACAGAATCTATATTACAATAAAAATCAATAACCTGATTATTGAACTCCCTTTTTTTAAAAGGCTGAATGGATTTGACCACTCTATCAACTATCCATATCCCTTCATTGTTGTCTCCTCTGACATACAAAACGTCATCTACATTGGGACCACAGCGAAATTATTGTGAAGTCCCAATGAAAGGGTCATCTTCCATTGAATTTTCATCTGAACCTTCAGATGTTTTGGTCGATAACAGAACAATTGACCCGTTTCGGTTTGCAGGATCTGGAACTTAAAATACTTGCACTGCCTGTGATGCCGTTATAAATGGTTCTTCTTTCTCCCCTTCCTTACTGAAATCAACTTTCACGAATCCCAAATCATCTATTTTAACAGTACTCCTATTATCAACCCATTTGCATTGAAATATCGGAACTTGAAATACCGTATAATCCAACTCCCATATTTGTTTGATGATGCCAAAGTATGACATATTTGCATAAATTGGATTTCTGTCTTTAGCACCGGAAAGATGCATCGCTTCAACCAAAAGTATAACCCCACTATTCTGCATGGTACTGCTTTCATCATGTTCATCATTATAAAATGTATAACCATTAACTACATAAGCATTGTAAGATAATGCATACACACTTGGTCCTCCGACTAGCCATCAAAGTCGTTCCGAAATTGGCTTTGGATTTTAATCTGACTTCTTAAAAATATGATCTCGAAACAATCCTATAAACTGTCGATTATGTGTATATGATATCCATTTTTCATTCCTTGATGGATTCAAATGCCTAAGAATATCTTTCTGGATTTCAACATATGGGTCAATGTCGAAACTGTTATGCAAAACATAAAGGTGGGCCAGCTCCCAATCTGTAATATTGATTGTGACAACCTTTCTTCCAGAAATTCCTTCACCCTAAAGCCGCCCAGTGTGACGAGATTTTGGTAAGTCAATGCTTTCCACACCAGACAAGTATTCGGTACAGAATTCAACGACTTCCTCAACAATATATCGCTCTGCAATACAACCCTCTGGCCGACTTCGGTTTTTGACATACCCTTTCAAAATCTTCATATATCGGTCAATGGGGTACATCCATCTGTAATGTACAGGACCACATAGTCGAATCTCTCTCACCAAGTGGACCATCAAATGAACCATCATATCATAAAATGAAGGCGGGAAGAACATTTCTAATTCACATAATTTGACAGCAATTTATTTTTCCATAGCTGGCAATTTCGCCGGGTCTATAACATTGCTGCATATAGCTTTGAAGAAGATACACAGTTTCATTAATGTACGGTGGACATTCTTGGGAAAAATGCAATGTAAAGTAATTGGAATGAGATTTTGCATCAAAACATGACAGTCATGTGATTTCAGACCTTTTAACTTCAAGTCGCTCATTGACACAAGGTTACTGATATTTGACGAATACCCCTCTAGAACCTTTACGTCATTCAAGAAGATTCAAAACTGATTTCTCTCCTGCCTGGAAAGAGTGTAAGCAGCAGGAGGAAGAAATGTTCGTTTTTCACCCTTCACTGGTGCCAACTCTTCTCGTATTCTCACCTCAACCATGTCCAACCAAGCCTTAATTCTATCTTTTGTTTTTCCAGATGTATTTAGCAACGTGTCGATAACACTGTCAAATACATTTTTTTCTACATGCATAACATCAATAAAATGTCTTACATATAGACAATTATAGTATTGTAATTCAAAAAAAATTGATCTCTTTTTCCAACCGATTTTCATAAGGTTTTTCGAAGCCGGTTTACCAAAAGTAGTGTCCACATTTTTAACTTTCTCAAACAATTCATCACCTGTTAGTGGAGATGGTGTTGTACGTTCTTCTGAACTTCCATCTAATGATGTCTTCCAAGAACGGTACTTATGTCATCGCGGTAGAAATTTGCGATGTCCTAGAAACACGGTTTTCGATGAATGTTTCAACCTAATTGATTGTGTACCTTCTTCGCAAATGGGATAACCTTGAGTTACTTTAATGCTATATCCTGACAAATTTCCATAAGAAGGGAAGTCGTTTATCATCCCATACAACATGAATCTCAAAGTGTAATATTCCTTTCTGTAAGAATCATAAAATGTAACACCTGAATCCCACAATAATTTCAAATTTTCGATCAATGGATCTAAATAAACATCAATATCATTACCCGGTTGTTTTGGTCCTGATATAAGCATAGATAACCTGATGTATTTTTGTTTCATGTATAACCATGGTGGTAAGTTATAATTTATCAACATAACCAGCCATATACTGTGACTATTGCTTTGAATACCAAAAGGATTCACTCCATCTGTAGATAACGCAAGACGAAGGTTTCTCGACTCGTTTCCAAATTCAGGATACTCATGATCGATTCTATTCCACTGAGGAGAGTCTGCCGGGTGACGTAGTATCCCATCATTAATTCTCGTATCTGCATACCATGTTAATTGTTCTGCAGTCTCCTCACTTCCATATAGGCGTCTAAACCTTGGAATGATTAGGAAGTACCATACAACTTTAGTAAGACTGGATTCATCTTTCTTGTATCGAGAAGCACCATACTTTGGGCATTCTTTAAGTGATTTGTGGTCCTTGCGAAACAGTATACATTCATTCGGGTAGGCGTGTATTCTTTCAAAGATCATACCCATAGAGCGTAGCATTCGTTTGGCATCATATGTTTGGCTCAGGAGCTCAATGTCTTATGGGAGCATGTCATTCTAGAGGGAAAGTAGTTTCGTAAAACTGTCGTCACTCCACCCGTTATCTGCATTCAAATTATACAGCTTCAGTACGACTGGCAATGCTGTATATTTAGTGAAACCGACATACAATGGCGTCATTGCACAACTTTTTAACTTCTCAAACAATTTTGGGAAATCACAAAGTTCATCTTAGAAGGTCCTTGTCATTTTCTCAATACGATCTTCATCATCATTCACATCTGTAATCACATCCTCCGTACGGTCATCTTCATTGTTCATGTTTGTAATCATATCAGATGATCCATAAAACGCAGTGTAACCCCAGTCACTACCTACATTCGTTGTTTCCCCTTGTTTATTCCAACATGTATAAATTTGATCTATTCTGTGACAGATCAAGTGTACTTCCAACTCATCTGGACTAATTTTTTTTGAATAACAACAGCGTAAACACGGACAAAGGATTTTAGAAGAGTCACATGCATGATCTTTTGCAAACTTGATAAATTCTTTCACGCCTTCTTTATACTCTTTTGTGAACCGATTGACATTCATCCATTCTTTATTTAGATTCATCCTATTTGAAATCCATAGGATGAGTATATAGGTTAGAGGAGAAGTAATATGAGTATAATTTAGATAAAAAACAAGATACTTCAAGGAAATAATGTGACCATGAAATGACTAAGTCTAGAATGTTATGGATATTGAATACATTTTTGACTGATTTGGAGAAATGATTTCTCGAACCTTTTCTGGATAACCTATAACTCCTTCCAAGGAAATAATGTGACCATGAAACAATACTTCTTAAAAAATATGGGGAATTTATAATATTGTAATAAAGACAATTCTCTCTAAAAACACCCAATACAACCTCCAGATTATCGGAGTACTCCTCCTATATATTGTAATACACCAAGAAGTATTCTAAAAAACGAAAATGGATGTGTCTAGAAAGATATTAAAGATCTAGTTCATCAGTTCCATAAAATATATAGATTATTGGTGATCCCAAATGGAATTCATAAATACATTAAATTTCCATATCGACTTTAAAAATCTATCTTTTGAGCATCCTCTTCCCAGACCCTCAACTGTTGGTACCCTGATCTCTAAAAAATTTTCAAAAACCAATAAAACCTTATAAGATGGAAAAAAATCATCAATTATAGTCAATATGTAATTATTCATTTCTGTCACCTGGCTATGACTACGGTAGACTGTTAAAATTAATAGTCTATGATATGACTTCATTGAAAACAGAATTGGAAAATCCCATAATGACATGATCATATAGATAGAACCACTTCTCTAATGATATTCTAGCTGATCTTTTAGCTCCTCTAAATCGGCCAGAGCCTTATGATGTGATGGAATGGAAAATGGGATCGTCCTGTGAAGCAAATAGATAGAAAACACAAACACTTATTGGGGAGGTTATCCCATGAAGTCCTCTAGAAATTATTTTTTGTACTTTTCCATGACCACTGGAATTTCACATGAAGAACACTTCTCAACAACCCCACGGAAAACCTTGGAAAAATGACATGATATGAACCATAACATAGAAGAAACTCGTCATACCCTCCATGGTTATAGATCACAATCTCCATAAAAGACATGGAATCTCCTGTTAAGAGTAAGTAACTGAACCAAATGGTGATAATAGTCATCTAGTGCACTAAATCCAATAAAAAAATCCAAGACGATAATGAGGTTGGAAAAGACCAGGTCCAAAACATGGAATTCCGAAATGTCCTCCATGCCAAGTACCACAACACAACTCTCAAAGAACATGAAACCATGACAATTTTTCCTACCCAAAAGGGTTAGGAAATACATGAAATAATTCATAAACTCTTCCGTCATAACCAAGTAATAAAAAAATATATGAAATTAACGACTAGGATTCATAATTTTGAAATGAAACCAATACTATAGAAGAATTAAAAAAATCACCTCGAATTGTGGTTAGCCAAGATTATGAGTCCTCATGAATGACCTCTACTGTATTGATTTTTTCTGGATTAGAATCGTCTATGTATTATTTCCCTCTTAAGAATCCCCCTTTCTTTTAGTATGTGACCCTCCACCATTTGAAGCCTCTTATTTTAAATAAGAGACCTTAAAAAAGTGGAGCCTACACCACTCCCATTAGGAGCCAATTGAAAAATCACAAGATATTCCCTGGCTACCCAAATAGGTGGAATGCCGTCAGAGTCTCTGGTAAAATCGTCCAGATGTTTCCCACATTTCTAATCTGATAAAAAAATAGCTCCATTATCCATAGAATCCACACAATCTGTTCATAAAGACTACTCAAATCCCTTTCCACTACTTCTCTAAGACTCATCGTGCTTTAGATTTTATCCTCAAAAATAACTATGGATACCACCCATTAATGGAACACCATTGAGACCAATATTTCAATTAAAATATGCCTCTCACATCAATACCTTGGGAAACACCTAAAAATAGGTTGGTAGACTTAGAACAATAAGAATAAATCTGATATATTTCCTCAAACCCATCTCAAAATTAATAGCCATAAGATAATCGTTCGTGGGGAGAAAAAGAGATACATGAACCAAATTATAGAATATAGTGGCATAATCCATGACTAAATGACCACCATACTCTAGCTTTAAAAACACATAGTCATTCATCAATATTAAGGTATCTGGGTAGAACCTTTGAAGAAATACCACTTAGAAAGTGGTAAAAGTGAGATCCTCTCTATTCCCTGAAAGAATCATTGAATCGCACCACATTCAAATAAATTCTTTTAAAAAGGAACCAAAAAATAACACTTTAGATGTCTTAGGGGTTTTCAAAAACTCTACGATCTACTAGATACAGTCCAACTACTCCTTAAATTACTTGGATTTCTTTTCAGTAAGGAAAAACTCTGAATTATTCTTTGAAAATTCTTGAGTGTGGTCCATAGTTCATGTTTTACCATGGATACCAATTTAACCCACGTTTTTGAAATTATAAATCATTGAATCCAAAAAAAATTGTATCAATGGGATGGTTCCTCTTTGGGGTACTCTGGTTCACACTCTCTATGCTTCTACATGGTCCTTCTTGGAGGTATTGTCTAAAAGAAACATGAACAACCTCCATCAAGGAAAAACCAACATCAAATCACAACAAAAGAACTAAATGAAAACACCAAAACATAATAATAACTAAATAAATCTAATGATGTAGTGTGAAATCATAAAAACAACCCATAGTCAGGATCAAAACATAACCACAATACCAAACCACCCATGGAAACTGAAGATTCAAAACGAAGAATAGTTGGCCAAACACTTACCCATTCCAAACATAATTAATTCATGAAAATTCAATTTGAATCACCTTAAGGAGGAGGACCCGGTGGCAGAGGAGAAGGAGGTGTCGACAGTGGAGGCACCGGAGGAAACGGAGGTAATGCGGAGGCAGGGCGGAGGCAGCAGAGGCAGCGGAGGAGGAGGAGGAGGCGTCGGTGGAGGAGGAGGAGGATGAGGTCGTGGACTAGGAGGGGGAGGAGGAAGCGCCGATGGAGGAGGAGGAGGATGAGACTGCGGTGGAGGAGGAGGAGGAGGAGGAGGAGGAGCAGAGGAGGAGGAGGAGGAGGCGGCCGAAGGAGGAGGAGGCAGCGGCCGGAGGAGGAGGAGAAGGAGGAGGCAGTGGCCGCGGCAGAGGAGGAGGAGTCAGCGGCAGCGGTGCAGAGGAGGGCTTCCACGAGAGCTTGACCGGGTACAGGGAGGAGGAAGAGGACCTGTGGGTTTTTAACAAATCCGCGTGAGCCTTTATCCACGCTAGTAAAAAGAACTGATAAAGTGTGTATTTATCAGTGCTAAAATGAAAAGTGCTGATAAATACAATCTTTATCAGCGCTAAAAAAAGCGCTGATAAAGGGGAAAGACTTTATCAGCGCTTGCTTTAGCGCTGATAAAGTGGACGTTTATCAGATCTTTTGTTAGCGCTGATAAAGGCCCGGCCCTTTATCAACGCTTTTTTGTTAGCGCTGATAAGGGCAGGCGCATGCCTTGCCTAGTTTTGTGGTAGTGGATGGTCAGAATTAGATGCTTTTCCACAAGAAGTTGTTTTTACTAGAGACGATGCATGGGGTAGTTCTTGGTGAGTTCCATAACTCACCCCTGATAGTACATTCAAGAGTCTCCAAGATGTACCAGGGTTTGAGAGGTCAGTTTTGGTGTCCCATAGTGAAGAAGGTAGTGGAAATGTTTTTGGAAAAGTGCCTCATGTGTTAGTAGGTGAAGGATGAACACTGTGTTCCTGGGGGTTTGTTATAGCCTTTAGACATTCCCAAGTAGAATTGGGATGAAGTTTCAATGGATTTCTTCATAGGAATACCTAGAGATGAGGGAGGCTGTGATTCCATCTGGGTAGTGGTGGTCAATTTAACAAAATCATATCACTTCTTAGAGGTTAAAGAGTCAGGTGGAGTGGATGATTTGGTGCAGAAGTACGTGGGTGAAGTTGTGTGACTACACAGAGTTCCCATAACAATCATTCCATATTAGGATACAAAATTTAATTCATGATTTTTGAAGGGATTAAAGCGTTATTTTTTAACCCAGTTATTCCTTAGCACTTATTTCCACCGTGATATGGATTGGAAGACAGAGAGGACCATCCAAGTGTTATAGGATATGCTGCAAGCGTGTGTTGTGGTCTTCAGAGGATTGTGGGTACGAAACATTTCTCCGGTGTATTTTTCCTACAATAATAGATATCACTTTACCATTGGCATGACACTATTTAAATCGTTTTATGGAAGACTATGTCATTCACTAGTGTGCTAGATAGAGGTTGGGGAGGAAGGTGGTCTTGGCCCTGAGGTGTTACAGAGAACAATGGAGAAGGTTCAGCTTGTGTGTGATAGGATGAAGGCGGATTCAGACCGGAATAATTCATATGCAGATAATAGGAGGAGACCCTTGGAGTTTGAGATTGGGGACCATGTGTTCTTAAAGGTCTCGCCTCGATGCGGATAATGGAGGTTCGGCAGGGGGAGTAAGATTTCTCTCAGGTTCATTGGACCCTTCAAGGTGTTGAGACAAGTTGGTGAGGTGGTGTATCAGCTAGTGTAACCACTACCGCTAGAGATGATCCACATCGTCATCCATGTATCTCAACTATGTCGGTATCTACACGATGAATCCCATGTCCTCAACTTGGGAGAGTTGGATATCAAGGTCGATTCAACATTCATGGAGCAACCTATGGGAATCGAGAATCGTAAGGAGAAGTAGATTCATGGATGGACCATTCCCTAGGTTCGTTTGTTGTGGAGGCATAGTTTCTTTGAGGAGAGTACATGGGAATGAGAGTCAATGATGCGTTCATAGTACCCAAAGTTGTTTTGATTTTTTATCTTTTGTTTTCCCTGTTCATTGTTGGGATGGGATTCTTGACCTTATTTTCTATAATATGGGATACTTTTCTTGTTCTATGAATGTGTATGAAAAGTCCTAACTATAGGGAGGGGGCCGAATCTCTAATCAAGATGCATTAAGGCGGATGCGATTAAAGTCGTGATGGTGAGTCAGTGCCACCCAATGTGGATAGTATCTTGATATAGAGGAAGGAACTACCTAATCCATATGTCTGTGTGGTGCGGCATTTGATGTTTGTGTGGTTACTTGGGGGATAAGAGAGGCATTGTCTCTATAGTTGTTCCAAAGATAGATTTGAGATAAATTCTCTTATATGTTGAGGGTTTTTTCCAAATTTAAAACTACTCTAGGGTGATTTTTCTTTGAGAGGTATCTTCGGAGGTGGTTGTTCATACCCCTACCTTTTCATTGCGTTTAGTCTTGATTCTTGAGGATGAGAGTAGTTCAAGAGGTATCTAATGTAATAGCCCAAAACTTTCTGGTCCATTAATTTTACAAATTCTAGTGTTTGGGGTGTCGTGGACACCACCGGTGAGTCAGGAGGGCATCGATGTCGGTGGTAGGGTGCCACCGTGGTGTCACCTATCGGTGCCCCGATCGGTCTCACCAATCAGTGCCACGCCCAAACGGTGCCACCACAAGGTGTTGGGGGTCTTTCCCTATTTTTCATGTAACTTCTCTATTCAGTATTATTACCCTTTTTAAAATTGTTTATAGATGTTTTTATGGCCCATAAAAGATGTTTTAAACCCCCAAGAATTGGGCATCCTTTGAGTTACCAAAATGCGTGGCCTATCACACCTTTGTCGGGTTATCCAGCTTTACGCGTTATCCAGTTTCGCCCATGTTACATGTTTTCTATATATACCAAAATTATATGAACTCACTGCTTTTATCTCCACCATCTCTAAGGACAATTATTAAATCTCAAGAAATCCAAATGTGTTAAACCACTGGGCCATGTATTCGATCCACGATCCTACTTTTATGTACTTTGAAATTATCTACCTATTTTTAGGATCTAGCCTCTTCTTAAGCTGAGATCCTTTCTTCCTTATTCCATTATTTTTTCTCTTAGTGCACCTCGATACTTCCTCCATAGACAAATCATGTACCCATGATGGATCCCTTCCCACTCATTGTTAGAGTCATTGGAGTTCTTCTATTGTAAGTCGTGCATCCCCAGTTCTTGGTGTGAGGATAAAACGTTGATCCTTGATCATTCAAGTAGGTTTTATAACTTCCTATCCCTTTATTGTGCATCATGTGGGGTGGGTGTGATGATGTTCCATCGAGATTTAAATGAAACCAACTTTAATGAAGATAATAAATGGACTTTTATGGAATGAAGGGGTGATAATGTTAATGATGTTGCTATGTTATGAAATTGTATTTATGTTGTGAATTGTATTGTCTAATATCCACTGAAAATCATGGTCATTGGTGGTCCTTTCTTGTGCACTAATGAAGCCCTATTTTTCTAGAAAATCTTGTGATTCAATGGTTGTAATATGGAAATTGTTTATCACATAAACCTGGTTGGTTAAATGGATGGACGATGAAGAAGAACCCATGTGTGATCACCCTAGTTAACCAGACAGAAGGGACTTAATGAATTGTGCTAGACTAATTTGAAAACTTCTTTTCTTTATTCTGGTGATATGAATGGTTGATCTTTTTAATGTTTGTGGGATTACTTAAAAAGGGGAATGGAATGTTCTGGTTGAGAAGTTTTTGACCTGTGAATCTGAGGCTACGTAGGGATCTCACATATCCCTTTTGATGTTGTTAATTTATAAGGGAACCTGGAATGAATACTTAAATGTCACTTGGATGATTTTCCTTTAGTTGTTGTTTTTATTGTTGTTATTCTTGTTAGTTTCCCAGTAGTGGATTAATTTTTTAAACTGAATTACATAAACATGTTAATGATAATGGGTATTTGGGGGGAATGGTTTTCTAGAAATGGGTTGTGCTATGACAGTGGTTATTGTGTATTGTGCATGTAGGGATATCAGCAAGAGTGGTTGTGTACAACTGGTTGTTAGTTTTGGAACCCTTAAGTTTGGGAGAGTGTTGTTTTATCGATATGTAGTATATTTAGTAATTTTGTTTCTTATACACACCCCAACCATGTTGATAACATCATGCTGAATACCCCATTCCATGGGCGAGGGTGTTTTTCCAAAATTCTTATGAGTGGATGGTTGTTAACTCCTTTATTCTTATTCTATGAGGTGGCCCAATATTATTCGGGCCGGTTGTGATGGCCTAAAGTTCATTATGGCCCAAGTCTCTTCGGGATGGTGTGTTGTGGTGGATAGTCCAGGTGTGTGTGGGAAGATTTATTTCCCAAGTGTCTTTGGTATGAGTGAGCGGAGTCTTTGGGCCTGGTGGTATTGGTTATGGCATATATGTCTACGAGCATGGTTAGGTGAAGTTGTTGTGGTCCAAGTGACTGTGGGCAAGGTTATGTGGGGTTTTAGTGGCCCAGGTGTCTGCGGCCGGGATGCGTGGTTGTGGTGTCCCATACTATTGTTGTTGGGGCAGTAGTGGGACTCTAGTGGAACCATTGGGGGACTTCTGATGTGTAGGATGTCCAAAATATCCAATGGGAAAGTGGTGTGGGGTACCCAAATATCGATTTTCTATTACTATTACTTTACTCGACTTGCATTATTTTGGGAGTTTTCCTTACTGAAGCTAGTTGGATAGTTTTATTTCTATGTGTTTTGGTTATCTCTAGTTCTCACTGGGAATTAGAATGTCTTACCACTTGTGCATGAGAGCTTTTGGTTTCCCTACTACGTATACCTTTATACTCACCCTATGTATATAAAACTGATTTCAAGTTTCTAGTAGGACATTAAGGATCATGCAGAACCTTACTAGCTCAAGCATCAAGAGATCCATCATTATAGTTTTATCTCTCTTTTGGTACATTCCTTTGGAGTCTTCATGTACATGTAGTGTTTTATTTTGAACATGCATATGAGATTGGATAATGGGCTTTACTTTTATTTTAGTCTTTGGAGTTGTTCTGGATTTTCAATCTTATCTCCTGATCTTATTAAATAAAAAGGGTAATGCCTTCCATATTACAAGAGATTTTATAACCTTGGTTCCAGTAGCCACTTTGGGGCCTATTAATGGTGAGGCTCAGGGGTCATTATCTCTCCTTAAACTTGAAGAAGGAAGGATCTGGAAGTTTTCTATACCTTGACTCATCTTGGTGAAGTCTAGTCATGACAAAGACACTAACTCTTTGGTGATGAATTTACTATGATCATGGACTATATAATATTTAAACATATTTTCTCACAAGCGGATTTAAATTTGAGGAGAATGAGATGGATGGATTATCTCTAGATATTTAACATTAAATTAATTTATACACCAGTAAAAGGTAATTCGGTGGACAATGCATTAAACAGAAAGTCATATGTGCAGTTGGAAAAGTAAGCTTCATATGAGTGTTAGTTAATCTGGGTCCTAGCTGACATGCATGTGGAATGTGAAGACAGAGGTGGTGTGGTAGTTTTCTTTTCAGTCTTCATGGTTCCTAATTTTCTAAAGATGATAAAGAGGAACAGACATCTGATGCAGGATGCCTGGTTATGAGTTCAAAACTCAGTAGTGGGGAGACCATTGAGGGATGTAAAATTGATGGGAGTTTAGTTTTTTTGTTACAGAGATCAGATGGTTGTACCTATGGCCTGTCGGTAGAAACTTTTTCATGCTTACCACCATTCAAGAAGGGCAGTATATCTAGGAATATAGAATATGTATAAGGCATTGAAGGCACAATTTTGGTAGAGAGACATGAAAAATAAAGTGACTAAGTTCATTTCAAAGTTATTAACATGTCATAATGTTAAGGTGGAGCATTAGTGACCAGCGAGTATGTTGAATTATTTACCAATTATAGTGTGGAAACAGGAGTAGATAAGGATGGATTTCGTTCAGGGTATCTGAAGAATAGTTTGGAAAGACAATTCCATATGGGTGATAGTGGATCATCTTACGAAGTCTATATATTTTATTTTTATTACTGAAACTTATATGGTGGAGGATCTGTCCAAAAACTATATCCAATAAGTGGTAAAGATACATGGCATACCAGATACAATTGTCATAGAAAGAGATCTGAGGTTCACATCTCATTTCTGGAAATCCTTACAGGAATCCCTTGGCACTTAGTAAACTATGATTATGATGTATATTCCTCAGATGGATGCGAAATCTAAAAGGATGACACAAACATTGGAAGACATATTACAGGATTCTTTAATTGATTTTGGTGGATCATGGGAAGATAATATACCTTTATTGGAGTTATCATATAATAGTAGTTATTAGGCCTCGATACATATGGCTCTATTTGAAGTGTTTTATGGGAGTCCTTATCGTTCTCCACTGTGTTGGGTGTAAACATTTGACACTTCACTAGTTGGGATATTCCTTGTCCAAAAAAATATAGAAGATTCAATTGATTAGGAAATGGATGGAGATGGCTTAGAGTCTTCAAAAATCATATGCGAATCATAATCGAGGACCTCTTTCATTCGTGGTGAGTGATCATGTGTTTATAAGGATATCTCCCAGGCATGGAAATCCCCATTTTGGGAAGCGGGGAAAGGTATCTCATTAATACATTTGACCTTTTGAGATATTGGAATGACTTGGAGAGGTGGAATATCGGTTTACATTGCCACCATGATTCACTTTAGAACATAGTATTTTCCACGTATCTCAGTTGAAAAAGTATCATACTGATCCTGACCATGTGATCAAATGGGATCAAATTAAACTAGAGCTGAATGCTTCATTGGTACATATCTAGGTGTAGATAGTGGATAGGAAAGAGAAATTCATGTGTGAAAAAATTGTCACTCTGGTGCATTTTTCATGGAAACATGGTCATATTTGGGAAGAGACTTGGGAATTCAATAAGGAAATGAACGAGAAATAGCCGGAACTCTTTCATTGCAATAATGGTTTTCTACGTTACAATGATGGAAAGACTAATAGTGGGGAGAATGTAGTACCCCCGTTTTCGGTATGTAACAATTATGAAGTTATTTTTAGGTTTATAAAGTGTAAGGGTGACGTATGGGAGAATTTGGAAAACATTTAATTAGTTTTTTGCTCCAAAAGAGAGGCGCATATAATGCACACTATTTTTACAAACCATGTGGAAATCAAAGAAGAAACCATGAGATGTTGTATATTATGAAAAGTAGTATCAGCATGGTGTGTGTATAGTGAGGGAAACCATGAAAGGATTCCATGTGGTGTGATCTATAATCTAATATCTAATTCATGGTTTTCTTAACCATGTGGACTAAACATGCACTGGTTAAAAATCACCTCATTAAAAAGTGGATCTAGGTCAGCCTTGTCATTAATCCACTCATTTTCCCAGAAACTAGATCTATCATGGTATTTTACTTCTCTTAAGTCCATAGAAGGTTCTCCCATTAATTCAGAGAATATATGAAGTCTTCCCTTGGTGATTTGAAGATGGATTCTCAAGGTATGTGATCGTTCTTCATCGTTCTTGATCAGTTTCTTAGATCTAATTAGATATACTTCTCATATCCTCTTGGATTCTTAGATCTATTCCTGTTATAGGTAGATATAAGAAAGTGAATGCCAAATATGATAAGATTTGGTCTTTTTGTTGGTAGGAGAAGAGACCCAAGGTTGTTTCATGTAGAATTGGCATGGTTTTCTTAAGCGTTCTTCGTCCATTATCAGTTTCATCAAAACAGTTGAGGTATGTGGCTTCACTCTCTACTTCTACTGCTAAAACTAACTAACATGATTTAAAATTGATTACTTTGTGTGGATTTTATTGTCAATTGGATGCTTTAGGATTGATTGAAACCCTATTTGGTGATAGTTTTTGGAAATTTGGAAAATTGGTGTTATTGAATAATGTGTTTGACCCTTGATTTTAAAATGAATATTTTAAAATAAATTTTTTCTCAAATTTAAGTAAATAGATTGGAATAAGGTTTTAAAAAAAATTAATGGTTTTTTTTAAATGGAATTATTGATTGGAATTAGTTTGTTTAAGGGTTTTCAATAAAAGGAAGCCTTTATTGAATTGGTTCGAAATGGTTATGTGGAATGATTTTGGAATACATTGGGTTATTGTGTGAGTTCATGTTCGATGTGCTAATGAATAAGCGACATGTACCATTGGTGTACATGGTCAGGGACCCTAGATCGGGGGAGAGTTTCAGTGGGACACAAGGTAATTTGAAGATAAACCGCTCATGAGTATAGAACTGTCAAGAAAACATGCATGTGTGAGTGTGTGGTAAAAAATGGAATGGCTATGCCAAAATAATATTGAAAAATGGTTTTAATTCTTGGTTTGGGTTCTTTTTTCACAATTAAGACCTACTGAAAAATGGGTTAACATGGCACTTGTTTATATTTGGTTATAAATGGCCTTGTAACTTGTTTATATTTGGTTATAAACTGTTTTTGAAAAAAAAATTTATATAAGTTGTTCAATATAAATGTTGCTAAATTTTCTATCCTAGTGGCCTTTGTAGGGAAGACAGTGGGGAAGGCCTACTGAGTTTTATACACACCCATTCTTTCACACATTGGTGCTTTTGTAGATTGTATATTCTGTGACATGGGAATAGGTAAAGTATAACACATATTTAGCACCACGTCATGATACATGGATTTTTTGGTGATGTTGGAGCTTAGAGCTTTTGGAACATGGAGTCTTGTGGTCTTCTTGGAGAATTTAGTTGTATTTCTTGTATTTACTCTGACAGTTGTTCGTCTTCTATCGTTTCACACTTTCAAGTGGTTTTATAATAATGGAATGGTTGTGTTGCCTTTCATTTTTTAATTAATCATATAATGAGCTCTTTGGTTATGGTTTGTTAAGTTAATTGTTTTGTTCAAAAAGGGTAAATCATCCCCCGGTTTCATTTGAATCCCTCCAACATTTATTTATGGGCTTTGGCATATTGGGGATGTTTCATAAGGCCAGGTAAAGATTCATTTTATTCTCAAGACAATGAGAATAGGTTCTTCATTTCAAAAAACACAACACTTTTAAAAATAATATTCTTTGTAGAATATCAATTTATATCATTAAATGATTTTAATCACAACCTATTAAAAATAATTATTTATATAATAAGCATTAAATAATATTTATACTTTGTTATTATAATATTTCTTTTAAAAACATATTATGTTCTTAATTTAAAATAATAATACTAACAAAACATACATATTTTTTATAATAAACTATTATCTTTTTCTGTCATTCCAAAATTATTTATTATATGTGAATTATATTATTTTAATATTTTTAATATAAATTAAAAATCTTAAATGTACCTATTGGATACAATTATATTAGATTATCATATATCCAATGGACATATAACCAACAAATCTATTACCATCATCTACAAAACTAACATATATATAACATTCATATTGAATTATTATATATATCCTTTCATACATCTCTGAAATCATGCATCATATTCTCCAATTTCATTTTCAAGTTTTTATTCTATTTATTACATGTGGTATTCTTTATATTTTTATAACTGGATATATTATCTTCATATAAAATTGTGATGATGAAGATTTGAACCTTGTAGTATTTGTTATTTACATGTGGTTTCATTCCTCCAGTAATTTTACTAATTATCATTCATTTAGTTATCTTGTAATTTATTTAATTTTTTATTATTATTTTATACAATAATTAAATAAATAATTTTACATTTGTATTGTTGTTTCATTTATCAAAATCAATTGCACACATAATATTTATTTAATGAGAAATACATACTGAAATTTTAGGTTGCTACATTCTAATCACTTTAAAGAATCTTTGCCTTGAAATTTCATTAAATTGATGAAAATATTATGGTACGTATACCTCATTACATTTTTAGGTTCCTAGATTTTTTCCACAAATATATGGTTCCTCAATAAAACATAAATTTTCTGAGTGGTCTTGTTTCATAGTAATCTATCAATATGATCCATGATTTCTATCAATTATTCCTCATAATATAGATCATGTTTAGTCTATCCAACCTATGAGTTATGTATATGTGATAGATTATGTATGTACTTCCACAAAAATTATACATGAAACACATCATGAACTTGAGAGATGTTTGATGGTATTACAAGATGATATACTACCATCCCCACATGATCGAGGATTTTGAAAGAGACATTTTATCATGGGATCAACAATCACTTTTTATTGAATATCATAACCCTATTCCCTATTGATATTAAAAGGTATACATTATCTTTGAATTAAAACTACACATATCACGAAATATTATATATATGGATATTTTTTTAACTTTGGGAAATTGTTATATTCCATTGAATGGTTTTAATCTTCTCTAAAATTTCTTGGGAAAGATTTATTCATAAGGTCTTACACTTTCCAACTTTATCCCAACATGCTAAAGGTCTTCAACTCTTTCTATATAAAACCTCATATGGAACCATTTAAATTATAGAATGGAAAATTTTGTTATATGAGAACTCTACCATGGGAAGGTTTTGATTCCAACCTCCATTAAAATCCATTGAATAAGATCTCCATATATATTCTATATTTTAAATGGTCCATTACTATTTATCATAAATTTAAGGTTGATAACTATTCTTAAATATCAACTCTAAATTCAATTACTATTGAATAATTCAATAGAACATCGAGGTAAACTAGATATCCCAATCTGATATAATGGAGAGTGATACTACATTCAGCTTTACAATTTATATTATGAATATCTTATAATACTAATAAATTGAGAAATATTCTTGAATAATAATGAAATGTTCTGAATTTGTAACGAAATCAACTACAACCCTAATGGTAGTAAGGCCTTTTGGAGTCTTAGGAAGACCTATAACAAAATCTATGGTGATTTTATCTCATTTCCATATAGTTATGGGCGATGGATGCATTATCTCCTTAGAATTATTTTATTCTACCTTATCTTATTATCATACTTATCATTGATAAATATACCCTTAAATCATTATATTCTTGTTTCCCCACCAGAAATATTCATTATTATCATTATATATTTTTATGATTTCAGATAGATAAATAATGATGATCTATGTGAATCTTCCAATAGTTACTTCATCAATTATTGTATTTAAGGGACATATATAAGTTTTTAAAATATTATAATCCCATCCTTATCAGGTTTCAACTCTAGACGATTCCTTACATTCTTTAGTAGACCCATATACCCATTCAATGCTTTAATGATCTTAACATGGATGGATGGTTGAGAAATCACTTCAGAAAGATAAGGTATATTACCTTCCCCTATAATTTCAAGGTTTATCCTATAAAAATTCCTAATTATTGGGTCTATATCAATCCTCATTATGAATAATGTAGAACTATCCTTCATACTCAGAGCATCATCCACTGTGTTTCCCTTCTCATGGTAGTGATATATTGAGCATTCATATTCTTGGATCAACTCCAATTATATTCTTTGGATCATGTTCAACTCCATACATGTGAATTTATAATTTATGCCCTTTTTTATTATATAAATCACACCATTTTCCTTAGATAAAATACCTTCATATATTCAATGAAAATATTACCGATTGTAGATTCAAATATTTTTAGGGTAATTTTTCTCATGTATCTTTTATTAACATGAGGCATATGTTGTCACCATTTAAATTTTCGTGAATACATATCTCAATCCCTTATTTGATTCATCACTTTATTTCACAAATACTTATGCACAACAAGGTAGGTGATTATAGGTGTAGTGATCAACCTTATCTTAAGTTCATTAAAATATTATTCACATTTATATATCCAATGTAACTTGACTCCCTATCAAGTTAACTTGGTTAATAGATTTGAAAGTAATGATAAATTTCATAGAAATATCTAGTAGTGTACAATCAATCTAAAAAAGCTAATGATATTAGTTATAGTGATTGGTTTGGTCCATTGTTCAACCACCTTCATCTTAGAAGGATGTATGTATATAACCTCTCTTATGATTACATAACCAAATAATGCTACTTTCTATATCCAAGATTCAAACATTCCAAATTTATCACCCATTTTCTTCTTTCTAATCGTCCTCAACACAACCCTTAAATTATATTTATTCTCTTTATAATCTTATAATATATGAAAATATCATATATAAAGACTACCACAAAGTGTTTGATGTAATCTATAAAGGATATATTAATCTAATACATGAAAATAGAGGGAGAAATTTTAATTCTAAATGTAATCACTATAAATTCATAGTGTTAATATATTGTACAAAAGGTTGTCTTGGGTATATCTTACCTTTTCACCATTGAATGAAGATATCCATACCAAAGTTCTATTTTTAAGATCTATTTAACTCCTCATAGTGGATAAATCTATTTATCAAAATATGGTATAAGATATTTAATCCTTATCATGTTCCTAATTAGTTCATAATAATCAATGTATAGATGCATTGATCTATCTTTTTAATTCAAAACGAAAAAAAGTTCACCCCATGGTGAAGAAAATGGTCAAAATAAACCCCTATTTATAATATCTTGTAGTTTCATTTTCAGTTTCAATAATTCAAATGAGGATATTCTATATGTATTATTTTATATAATAATAACACCTGGCATGATTTCAATTGGAAACTAAACCTCATGATATGGGGGAAGACCGAGAAACTCATTTAGAAATACATCGTAATATTCTTGAATAATATACATATCTTCAAATTTCAAACCCTTGATTAGCAAGATCATGTTTAAATTATGAGAATGAAATTTATTAATTGGGGGGTAGAATTTAGTAAATCAATATTGTAAAATAGATATATGTTTTATAAGATACACTACATGCAATACCAAGTTAAAAAGTGCCACAAGATGTTATTATTTTATGATTTTTATAACATAGTAGTTGATATTTATTTGTATGAATAGAAGTAACCAAATTATAATAATATATAAATGTCTACATAAATAAAACATAATTCATAAATTTATAGAATATAAGCACACAATTTTAAGTAAAGTCATTTTATGCTTCAAAATTATGTTTTCTTTAAAATGGGTTTTTTAATTTTATGAGAAAATATTATAATTAATTTATTTCAATTTTGAAAGTCGAATTTTATAAAAATGATACTATTTTTGAAATTAAAAGGAAAAAATTATTTTAGGGTGTTTTTTTGGGATTTTTCTGAAAATATTGATTTTACAATGAATTGTTAAGAAGGCATATTTTTGTAAAAATGTTATTTATTTTTAATAGATTATCGAATTATTATTTTAATTTGATATAAAATTAATATAATAAATATTTAATTAGATATAATCAAATTAATAACATTTTCAATAATCATTAAATTTGATTTTATTATAACATTATTTTTGCGATTAAAATTACATTTTTGTAAAAATTATTTTTTTTGTTTTTTATTTATTTTAATTAAAAATGATTTATACTACTTCTAGGATTGAATATTTAAAAATAGATCCTATATTTTTAATCATGATCCCAAAATTATATAATTAGGTCCCCTTTATTTTTTCATTATGAATAGTAATCATAGTTAATATTTATCACCTTTGTATGGGTAAATCAGGTAATTAAGATTAAAAATAATACGATATGAAAAAAAATTACTCTAAAATTTTCTTTTAATCTATTTTATGAGTTTTTATTGACCAAACTCTTCCAAAATTTTAATTTATGAAAATTTAGTTCCATTTTTGTTTGAAAATAACTTATATATTATTTTAAGGAAAGAAAATGACAAGATGTCACTCTCTTTTATTTAAATTTCCCTTCTATATTCAAATAGGGATATAAATAAGCTATGAATGAATATTAAAATTTATTTTTAACAAAATGAAATAATTTTTTTGATGGATTTTTTTTCTTAAATTTTAGTGATTTAATAGAAATATAAAATTCTTATGCAATGCCAACATAATGTGTGTAAAAGTAGTCGAAAATTATAATAAATGATGTTAAAAAGATTAAAAGAAATGTATTTTTTATAATTTTTTTTATTAATTTTATAGTTAATAATCATTTATTATGGATTATTAAATGTATAATATTTTAATTTTGTTTTCAATGTCAAATTATGTGAATAGTTCATAAAATGATATTAATAGTATTTTATTTTAATTATGTTATATAAAATTATTTAAACATCCCAATAAATTTTCAAGATGATAGTTAGTATGGGAAATGGTCATAAATATCATCCCTTTTATATTCATGAGCAAATTATTAAATTATAAGTAAATTCATAACCCTTTAATATTGAACAAGTTGTTACCACAGATAAGCTAAAAAATGGTTAACAAAATGGTTCAACTAAAATATAAGGTCTAAATGATATATAAAGATATTAAAAATTTATTTTATTATAATATTTAAATAATAACCTCATTATATTTGAATATAGGTCATTTTGGAACCAGTTTATAGATGTTAGACACATATTTTATTATAATATTTCTTGTATTTCTAGAAAGTGTCCCTCCCATCTCTTATAAACGGACTCCCTGTGTCTTCTTTTTTCCATGATTTAAAATCAATTTGGTTATTCCAATACCAATCCAAATACCTTAATTAAATCCCTAAACTTGTCTTAGAGTCCTTGGTATGACCAGAAAACCAAACTAGGAAGGATTTAGGTGTAAACCCTAAATAGTTGTCTGAAAAAGAGGTATAATTCTTAACCAAGCATTTTCATTTTTTTTCTTACACTACATCATTAAAATATTATTAAAAAATGATGGATTAAAAAAATTCCTATATACTTATATTTTTTATGTTTATTGGATAATATATATCCATCTCTTTCTTTCACCAAATGGGAAATGAAATCGTACTTCGAGTGTTCGGCGAAATATCAACTCACGAATCAATGTAATTCCTTTTCCATCACCACCTCATCATGGATGGTTATAATGATGGATTTAATTTATATATATTATACTCATGAAATATTCATAATTATTTAAAGATAATACATCATCTAATTTCTTACCCTTCCATACATTCAAGGCTGACAATTTCAATCGTGTGTACGTGTGGATTACCACATCCACGAAGTGATGTGAAGCGTTTTTCATGACCACATCACATGGATGATATATATAAGTGTATTTAAAAGAATAATATGTCATTTGTGATATAATTTTAATACTTTTTGGATAAACTAATACTTACCATTTTCCATCATGTTGGTTTAAAAATCGAATTGTTACTCATTTGTACATATGACCTACTGTCTTCATAATAGAAATATGGTTCATTTTTCATAACCATATTTCATGTTTTAATTTAATAGTGTAATAATTATATGAAAATAATAATTACTTCGTTATTATTATTTTTTATCTGATTTAATAATGAACTCTTTGACCATTTTCATCTTTCCAAAGTCAATTTGGACATCTGAGTTGAATATCCTCAAAAAAATCAAACATGAGCTTGATTCGTTAAGTAATTATATATAATAAATAAAATAAATGGAATAATAAACTTTAAATTTTTTATTAGGTAGGTAAATAATTAATATAAGATTATTATTTAGGAATATTGAGAAAGTATTGTCGGAACCGGGCATGCAGCGGAAGCCCCAAACATGTGTGTTTTTAAAAATTTCCACCGACGATCGATGTAAACTTGTCAACGCCATTGAACAATAGCCTTATCTTAGCTGAGGACTATGTGTGAAGGATTTTTAGAAAAAAATATACTGTAAAGTACCTATTTTAATTCCAAAGCCGCGCACGATGTCTCCTCATCGTTGGTGATCACTACTCCAAGAATCTGACATCGAAATCCTATAGATCATCCACAAGTGCTTCAAGAAATCTCTGGGAGCACCATTCATTATAATCTGGGTGCTAGCACGGAATTTTGATGATTTCATCGACACTCCAACAATCTCCACATCATTTCAATGGTGAATCCTGAGAGAGAGCTCCATCTGAGCTCCTTGGATCTAGAGAATCTCTCTCTAGATCATGGGAGAGAGGATAGGAGAGAGTAGTTCCTTGAATAGTGCTTGAAAAAAGCCCCTCCTCTTCTATTTATAGTGGTTAATTTAAATACCTGCTATCTACTTGCTGGCCCCGAATACAAAACGCACTATCAATAACATTTTATGACTACTAAACTAATTTATAAATATTATTATCATTTACTTGTAATATATTAAAATATATTACATGATAATAATTGAGTCATTAACTTAACTCGTCATTCCCATAAATATTAATTGAACCTTGAATATATTTAATATTCATCAATTATGATTATTTCATGTATTCACTAAAACTCATAAATAAATTTAATAAATAAATTCAATAATCATTATTATAAACACGAATAATATGAAATTATTTATTGCATTGGTGATCGATTAACTTTGGAAAAATCCCAGACCCCTATGGCGAGGCCGACTATGTCCAAAACTGTAGAGACCCGAAGATTGACGTACATAGATATTACATTAATTTTGCGGAATACATAATACATAACAAAAATAGACACAGAAGGACTGTAATAGTTTAGTGTCTTTGGAAACTTGGAACGTAATCTTCTAATCGTGGTGAAAGATCTTCAACATCTCCCATAAAGATCATACACTTTTTGTTTCCTTACATAAAACATTTCTTTTAATCCTAGGGGAAAATAAAACATACAAAAGGGTGAGCTCAAATTCTCAGTAAGGGTAAGCATGGATAAAATAAAACATACCATATACATTTGAACTTAAAAACATGAACATAATGTTTAAACATCAAAATCTTGAGCAACAACTTAAAACATGGAAGTACATAAGGAATAGATCATAATGGAACATAAATCATGATAAAATAGCAGGGGAATAAAACATGTAATTGTGGAATCCATTCAGAACATGTCATGATTTCCATAGTAGCCAAGTCATTGCTGCCAAGACCATCATAGTGGACAAAGTCCCTTTCTGAATCGAGTTCACTCCTCGTTTCAGTCCTGTAACACTAAACCGGATTAACTTACCGTTCCAGCCATGTCTATCTCATGAGATATAAAATCTTTACCCAATGCATTGGAGGGAGATATAGGTCCCACCCATCTCATAGTGAAATCATTCTTACTTGTGCCACAAAATAAACTTAAAACATTCATCATAACCCAAAGAATAAAATGGGTTTCATAAACATCATCCCATCATCTCATAATCCATATAAAACAAATGGAAATTTCATCATAATAAAAGTGAAACCATTTAAATCATAGAGACATTAAACTTGAAACATACACATATTAAATAATCTCATCTTAGATGGAAAATGGTTTTGATAAAACATTTGAAATGAATTCTTGAGGAAAATATCCTTTCTTCTTCAAAATAAATTTCTTTTCAAAAAACATCATTCAATTTTAAAAGAAAAGGATTTTATTTAAAATATACATGAAATATTTTGAATGAATCATTACAAAAATAAGACTTTATAAAACTTTAAAAATCCTTTCATGCCGTATAAGTTAAAAAAACATTCTTCTCGTACTTTTGTCGAAAAAGTCAAAAAGTACTTCATAACGTAAACAAAAGAAAGATTACTTACATACCATGTAGTAAAAGTCAAAAATAGTTAAAAAGGACTTTAAAAATACATGAATACACTTTTATAAATCATGGACATGGATTATAGAAATAACCCCAGTAAATACTTACGAATAAGCAATCTCAGATAAAAATGAGATTTGCACAATTATCACTTACCTTAGGTCCAATATGCTTTGTACGTATCCGAACCTACTTTATAATGATTTAAATAATGTCATTGAATTATTATAGAATCATATTCATTGTTATGATATCATATATGTTTTACTTATGACTTTATATTACCCGTTCTTTTGTAAATTCCATGTTAAAGCA
Source organism: Viscum album (assembly GCA_963277665.1). Taxonomy (NCBI): domain Eukaryota; kingdom Viridiplantae; phylum Streptophyta; class Magnoliopsida; order Santalales; family Viscaceae; genus Viscum; species Viscum album. The sequence continues at coordinate 53,928 of CAUJRU010002279.1, forward strand.
GCGTTTTGGGTAAAATCATTTCATTTATCGTATGTGTTTTGACTTGTAGTTCATGATATTATTACTTATATCCTGATTTACATAATTCCAGAATGTGAAACATGATTTATATATAATATATATTCAGAATATATATATAATGGATCGATAAATGGAAAGAAAGATACCGTTTATGGAGACGATAGGCCGTACGTACGCATGAACGCTGTTTTCGTTTCCCTATTGAATTGAATTGAATTAAGTAAATGACATAAATATATATATATATATATATACATGAATACAGTATCATTATTATGTAATATATTTCATTATTATTCATTATATATACTTTATAATCATTCATGAATGGTTAACATGGAGAATGAATCTCATCGCGTCGTGGAGACGGTAGTCCGTACGTACGCATGAGAGATGATATCATTACCAAGATCGTGGAATTGTATTAAACTGTATGTATAATATTACAGAATCAATATCACTTTACAATAATCATATATATTCATTACATTCACCATTATACCCATCCAAGTAAGGTGGTGGTGGAAAATAGATTACACCACGGCGTGGAGACGGTATTCCGTACGTACGCACGCGTGGTGATTTCGTTTTCCGTAGGATGGATAGATGGTGAAATAGGGTTGTTTCATAATTATAATAACATATCAGTATATGAGTGATACTGATTTTATTACTTCATAATGAGACAACCTATGAAGAAGAATTGGAAGAAGAAATAAAGTTGAAAGAATCGGTAACGGACATTACCTCTTCTTTGAAGCGCCTCTTTGAGTCATCTTCTTAGGGAACTAAATTTGGTCTTTGAAGAAGACCAGGACCTCTAGGATGTTTCTAGGGAAGTGTAGAAGAGAATTTGGCAGGGTTTGGCCGAGCTTGAAGGCTCAAATTGGTTTGAGGAGGAGAGGGAGGAGGTTCCCTTTTATAAGGGTGGAGAGGGGCACCTTTGGAATTCTTAAAAATATTAATTTATAATAAATCTAACCCCACTTAAGAACCTCAAAAAATGACTCATATCTGAATATTAGATGAGATAGGGTTTTAATCTCATCATCCAATCAAATTTAGACATGTTAGGAATTTATTTTAAACATTATCACCTTGATTTATCCTTATTTAATCAATTTAATTTTATTTGTGGTAATAACATTATAAAATTTAAATTATAATAAATAATTACTTATTTGTTGTTAATTTTCCATAATTGGTTACTTTATAACATTATAGACCATATAAATTTAAATTTATAATTTTTAGATATTTTTTAAGTTTTTAAACCATTTTATAAAATGTTATTTTTATAAAATAACAATAGTGTCAATTTTGACACTATTCAATTATTTGAATTTAAATAAAATATATACAGAATATATGTTCGAACTAAAAGCTCTAATAGATTAATAAAAGATCATATGTATCTAAAAAATTAGTGTATCACATTAAATAGTTCATATAATATTTATTTTATTATTTTTAAAACCATTTTTTTGGTTTAGCTCTTAATAAAATAATTACTACAACATTTCTGTATAATTATTTAATATACCGATTTGTTGCATAAAAATTAAAAATAAAATCCTATGATGAAGATAAATCTATTACCTTTAACAATAATAATTTTAATCGAATTTATCATCTTAAAATCACAATAGTTAAATTGTTATATTTATTAAATTATGAAGGTGACAACTTTGGCATCATTTAAAATAAAATAATATAAGTGTCATAATCACTTTTATAAGGTTACAAACAGTTATATATTAGGTAATTGGATGATTTAGGTGTATATATAGACAACCAATAAGGTTTGGTCAGGTTTGTGGGCCTTTTAATGGGTATTATTATTTCAATAAAAACTATATTACTTATTTTTCACCTAATAAATAATTTTTGTATCATTAATGTATCACCATTAATGACAATTATTTAATCCCTAAAAATTATAAATAAATTATCACGATGTAGCTAATTTTATTATCTTTCTGAAGACTATTCATTTTTGGCATTTTATGATGTTTATCCCTCAATTAAAATTATTATACTTATAGGATTTAAGAGAGTGACATGTTGTCACTTTCTTTGGTTTTAATAATAATTAAATTATTTTCCTGGTCCAAAGTTCATTAAATGAATATAATCCGACCATTAGGTGATATGGGTCGACTTTTAGTCATCCAAATGTTTTTTGTCATGTGTTAGGGTAATTTTATAATATTATATTTACCCTTAATTACCCGATTTACCTTTAACTATGGTAAATAAAATTTACCGTAGTTACTATTCATAATTCCCAAAAATAAAAAGTATCTTATTAACATAATTTATACCCACTGATTCCAAATATGGAATCCATTTTTTCAAATTAAATACCCAAAAGTTTCAAAAATTAAATTAAAATTAATCCCGTTGTCGAAAGAAAACGGGTTTTTCTTTAAAACATTCCAAAAGATTGAATTGATTTAACCTACGAATATAATGTAAAATCAATGCTAATGACATACATTATATTAACTGGTAAAAATAAATTCTATTTATAGTTTAAAACCAATCAATGTTATAATTTAACCATATAAATTATTGCGATGAAAAAAGTTGTTTTTAATTAAAATATAGCGCATTTTTACTATTCATCAAAATATGAAAGTTACCAGAATAATATGAAAAATTTATCCAAAGTAAATTTTTATTTCTTGATTCGAAAGAAGAATTTTATTTTGTAAAATTGAACTTATAAAAATGTCAAAAACTAGATTTAAAGTGGGTGCGCCATCAAAGGCGGCAAAACTGCATTTTTTAAAAAATACTTATTTTACCCGAAAAATTTATTTTGTTCTTATACCATATTCTAGAAAATGTCTAAGATGAATAATAATGTTATAAAAATCAAAATTTAGTTAATACTATTCATAACTGCTAGTTCATAATAATATTATATTAATATATCGTTGTTTAGTAAAACCCGGTATTGCGTACAATACACGCTATCGAGGAAGGGCGCGATTGCGTGTAATGCAAGCCAAGACAGGGTTTCATGTTGTGAAAGAATCCGTCGTTGTTTCATATAACAGAATCCAACCATATTTCATTTATACATTGAATATATATATACATACTCAATGTTTCATAGAATAACTATTATCAAAATTGTGTGTAACACGATCCAAGAATAGTGTTGCGTATACTGCAAGCTAATACGGTGTTGTATATAGCGCAAGGTAATATTGGTGTAGCATACAACACAAGATATTAATGAAATTAAAAGAATATTTTTCATAAAATCTCGGGGTGTTACAAAACTCATATTCAACGATATAGGGAAGTCTCTTGAACACTCTATTGTGTGTGACCCTCTAGACCCTCATTTGGACAATATTAAATAGTATTCACAGACCAAGAGCAGGATCTAGCAACCCACCATGGCCCCATAAGAAATAAGGATTGTCACAATAGTGATAACCAACCAACGAACGCGTACTATGTAATATAATATTTTTTTCTGTGATATCTCATATAGCAGAATGCACTCACGCATCATCACCCTTTTCTTACATTATAGTTTGTCGTTTTAACTGGACGAATTTACCCATGACTACCATGGAAAAGGTCTTATAAAGGTATTTCCATCCATATCAACATGGCCTGAGATATATTACTTCCATAACATGGAAGCAACAAATCCTTTCTTGACCATTAAACCAATGCCATGCCACCAACGACACACCCAACACAAACTAACTCTCCACGACTTCATTACCATGGTTTTTGTCTTGCATCAATTTATGCAATCAAATGACATGCATTGTTAATAATCTCAAGTCAGGAGACCATTACACATGATCGTAGATAGTAATATCCAATGACACCCAAAACATGTGGTTTTCCTATTGATGGGTCAGTCCTCATGATCTCACTACTATAAGTCACCAAGTGAGAACTTCTTGAGAAGAAGTCTCAATACATATGAACCCCTAGCACCTGATAGTAAAATATATACTGTTTCCAATCAATAATATGTATCTAGAACACATAACATATATTTAATATTAATGTCATAGTATCTAGAGGTTCTCATTATAGCCTGGGAACTTTTATAACCTTTAGATATGAAAATTAAACTTTGTACATTACCATTTCAATAGTGGACATGGAAAAGTCTACACTATAATGGTAATACAACATCATGTATAGCTAATTGTATACATGATATGGTAATCAAAACACCGAATAGTTGTGTCTAGGGAACCCACTATTTTAACACTCCCACTTTTACTAGAGCCATCATGCTAACCAAACTTGTTAGCTACTCACATGATTTACATAATCTTTATATTGAGTTATGAATTTAGATACTGGGTCCACCACTATTCTTCTGTGGGGCTATTCTACTATTGCGACCTCATCTCCTTGAGTAAAACTTCTCAAGAGATGGTATCCCATGTATATCCCTTTTTTCTACTGTCATAACTTGACATCTTTGCTAGTAAAAATATCATAATTTACATTATGATAATACCTTTCATACTAGGTGCAATTCTAATAATTAGAACAAATCATTTCATTTAACTACTTCATAGATATATTAGAAGCTTCAATGTACTCGGTCTTTGTAGGTATGGGTACCACTGGATTATATGATCTTGACTCACCCGTTGTATTTATCCTAACTACAATAGTAGATCACATAAATCTATAGAAGACTAGTTGGTATCCTCAAAAACTAGTAACCTTTCTTCTCCACTTACCAACTAAATACCTTTTGTACTTTTCAAAGTACAATTAGATAGTTCTAATGGAATCCCTTGCAGTGCTCCTTGATATAACTTATATTTACCTATTTTAAAATATACTTTGGCAATATCGGTTCTTGTACATATTATAGCATGCATGATTGATCCATCGCTTTGACGTATAGATTGTAACTCATCGCGTTTATCTCTTCCCATGTCTTGAACATGTCAACATGGAGAGATTATACCCTATGACATTGAAAACAATTTATCTCTTGACTTGTTCCAACTTGTATTTTTCAAGACAATGTCACTATATGTACGATTGAATAGGACAAAGAAACATATAGATCTACATCAGTAGATCATGTTCCCTAGAATATAGGTTGCTACTTGTCAATCATTAGAGAATAAATTTATTTTTGGTCTTAAATATCTTAAACACCAATCTGTTTTCCATATGTTGTTGAACATATTTTCTTGGAAAACATTTGTGCTCCCACTAACCTTTAGTAGGCACATGGAAAACATTTGTTGCAAATGTATATTCTATGATATTGTTGCTTACTTTTATCCTAAATAGGATTTTAGTAACATGCAACCTTTATTAGCATTCTGTGACGTGACCATCCCTTTCTGGTTGTGTCTTATAGACACCATCCATGATTGGTGGTCATGACATCCAATGCTAAATAATTTGATCATATATGATATCTACAAAAAGTAAAAATCATAATAGATTTTGGCATAATGACTTGGTTAAACCAATCGAGCCTTATTGGTACTACACTTGTACCATCCATGTATCAACACACTCAAATACCCATAGTAATATTCAAAATAATAAGCCCATTTTCACTTTGATACATGGAATCCATTAATTTAATTGTTGTTGGTCTTATCAATTTTAGCTAATTGTCATACACTGCTTACATGTATGAAATATTATTCACATTGAATAATAATTCACCGATAGAGGTGAATATAAAAACCATCACCATGGTTTTACTCTTCTTACTTAGTATGTGTCTCTGGAATATACTATGTTCCACTTGCACTTGTGGAAGTAGTTCCTATGCCAACTATTTATGCATCATTAGTATTTACTAAACACAAGTCAATATAGCTCCCACTATCACTAACAGAGATGTGAACCCTTATATAGATATATATTCCTTCATTTGACTACAACTTTTATATATTAGGGATTTATTTAATATCCTATGCAATTATTAGAATATATACCTTTGATGCATGATGTGTTTATATTGATGCAAGTTTTTCAGTATCCGAACAAACTATTTGCATCCAAACACATATCCTTATGAAATAATGGATTAAATTCATACTATAACTCACCTGATAACCATTTTTTATTTATAGTTGTCATATGGTTGTGGGATATCAACGTTATTTACAAATCATTTCATTAAATATAATTGAAGCTTCTCCTAGTTGCAACATTGATATTACTTACATCAAAATTTTGATGTATAAGATATGTGTTTATGAATTTCTCCAAGTTATATGTTTGTTAATCAATGTTGATATGTAATAATTCATCACCAATCCTCCTCATTAACATCAATTTCATGATGTCGATAAGGTAACATGCATTTATGAATTACTCCATCTTACATTATCATGATTGATGAATGTTTGGCCGAGATATTATTCGATATCCCTACCCAAAGAAACTCTTTTCTCCGAGACATGCATGTGCTTAACTTTGTTATTACTTAATTAATTAAAGGAATCTTATGAACTATATATATACCTCAAGATTATATTTGGAATATTTCACACTTACTTGTTGAACTATTTCGATAAGCTTTGTGAAATACCTTTATTTCTAAAGGATCATTTGTCCAAACTAAAGACGTCGATAATACCAATAGTATTTAGCTATATTGAGCCTAAATACCATACATGGTATATTGATGACATTCACTTTTATTATTACATGAAAAAAAATTATATTATCACAACGAGGTATAAGTCTTACATTTATATTCATCACTTATTTTTTATGATTCAGGTATTACTATACTAGTGATTGAGTTTACCACAACAATATTCATTAAAAAATCTAAATGAATGTCTCCTTTCATGTAAGGACACATGAGATTAATGTTTGTGGTTATACTCAATATTAGTTCAACATGAATCTATCACTTGGAAATTAAGACGTCATGTACTTCTCAACACTCACCTAGGTGTCACCCTTTTGCAGCCACTTGGAGAATACACCTGACTTCCAGTAAGGTTTCTATACTTACTTGGTAATTGTATACACATATGTAAAAAACATATAGTATTAAATACCCATGTTGTAAAAGGAAATATTAAATTGATGAATATGCCTGATGTAGAAGTGGAAACTTTCTTCTTTAAATATGTTTATTTCTTTAAAATTTCAATTTTTTTATTTTATAATATGCAATGAAATAACATTTTTTAATACCTCGTTAATTGAAGGATGTCGTGAATGTGTCATTGACATTAAATTCCATTGACCATTCCATGTTGTCTTTGCATTTATTCTCTATAATAATTAAATCTAAACTGCCTTTTATTCTTATTCACTTACCGAACCTTACCTAAATTGGTATTGAAGAGTTTACACAATACTTCTTCATATTGTAACTAAAAATGAAACTTGAGTAAAGTGGTAAAATTGATATGAGAAAGGGATCCATTTAAAGAACTTGATTAATCTTTTCAATTTACACATTCTAGTGTAACATCACTTTATTCATATCATTGCTTCGCTTTCTCCTTGCAAACATCTCAGAGATGAGACTTCATGTTTATATCATTAGTGTATTGGTGTAGCGAATGCAACTAACACCTGACATTGATGAGAGCATAATGATATAACTATCATATGCTCTGTTCATTGGTCTTCTGTAATCAATTTTCACCCTCTCTTCTTGAGGTAGTTTAACAGTGTTGGGGATACTGGAACCTTGAGTTTCTTATATCATAGTACCATGCGCAAGCACCTGTACTATTCTTGGATACCAGTGTCAGTGAGGCCGTTCACTTTGTCCAATATTTATCACAGTTTAAACATGTTGTATATCGTTCCATTTTCTACAAAATGGATTTTTGCAAATTAGTTCCTTTTATCTATTACTGGTTTAGAAATTTTGATTAATTACATAAATCGTTTAATTTCTCCCACTATTTTATCAAATTCTAGGAACCCTCTATGCTTGAATCAGAATACTCTATCATTAGAGTATTCTAGTGGCAAGGATCCTGGAACCACCCCTCATAGTCTACAAGTTATGGCTGCACCACTAGTTGGAGGGTTCTAAGTGGTCTTTTGGTTGGTCGACCACTTTAACATGCAGTTCCTTGATATGTTGAGTGAAGTCCAGGATTCATAAAATCAGAACTTGATTTACTCAACACTCACCTCTAAAATTACAACAAGCTAGCTATGGTTATTTCTTTGCTGCAATTTTCATGAAGCCAACCCATTATTCTTGTAAGGACTCCTTGGTGGTTAGATTCACCCTCAGCTATGACATGACTGACACCTCAAACAACCAGTTTTGTCTAAATTTAAATGATGGAAGGTGGTTATGACTTAATATATATTTGAGGGTTTTATTATTTTTAATGTGAAGAAAGAAATCATTTTCCATTTTTATAATCATGTATTATGTGATCTCAATCATAACTGTCCATGAAATAAATAGAAATTTCATCATGTCACATGTTCATTTTTATTTTTCATGCTTGTTTATTAGTAATCTATGTGAGCGCGCTCTAGCTACACATTCACAAAATAATAAACCATGTAGAAATAAAATGAAAAATCTGATCATGAGCTGATTCTAGTGGTTGATCCGTTGAGTGAATAATAGACGAACCAAAATCCTAGGGGTAATTACCTTTAGTATCATGGATTGCAACTTGAACATCATCATCTGCTCATCTAATGCAACTCTTTTTTGGTGCATCATCTTCACTTAGCTGGTAGTGTTTCACACCCCGTATCGTCATTATACAACTGTACTCACACACATGCGAGGGGATCTCTGGGTATAAAATTAAAACTTTGAGAATGTGTGTGCATGCCCTTATATATATAATGTCATTGAGACGACATGAAAATCTTTTTTTATTAAATTAAAAAAAATTATTACAAAACTGCATGGAATAATTAAATAAATAAATTAAGTACTCAAACAATCACCAGACATGCATCGGTAGGTTGACGGCTCATGACTAGAATATACCCATTAAACTTGTGTATATTAAATAAATACAAAATTAAAATATTAAACTTTCCTTAAAATAATACTCGAGGGAATTTTTATTGAATAAAAATAGTACTTTAGGGTATTTGATTGAATTAAAATAATACTTAAGGGAATTTGGAACCGAGCATGCAGCAGAAGCCCCAAACATGTGGGTTCTTAAAATGTTCCATTGAAGATCGATGTAAACTTTTCAATGACGATGAACAACAGCCCAATCTTAGGCAAGGACCACACATGAAGGATTTTAAGAAAAAAAATAAACTGTAAAGTACCTTTTATAATTAAAAATCCACGCAAAATTTCTCCTTGTTGTTGGTGATCATAGCTTGAAGAATCAGACATTGAACTCCTCTAGATCTTCCACATGCACTTCAAGAAATCAATAGAAGTGACATTCATTGTAATCCGGGTGCTAGAAGAAAATTGGGATAATGCATTCAACGCTCCAACAATCCCCACATCGCTTCTCTAGTGATTCCTGAGAGAGAGATCCATCCGAGCTCCTTGGATCCTAAGCATCTCTCTCTAGATCATGGGAGAGAGACGAGGAGAGAGAAGTTCCATGAATAGTGCTTGGAAAAAGCCCCTTCTCTTCTATTTATAGTGGTTAATTAAAATAGCAGGTATCACCTCGCCATCCATGAATACATAATACAAAATCAATGACATTTTATGACTACTAAATTGAGTCATAAATATTATTATCATTTACTTATAATATATTAAAATATATTACATGATTATAATTGAGTCATTAACTCGACTCTTCATTCCCATAAATATTAATTAAACCTTGAATATATTTAATATTCATCAATTAATATTTTTTGTGTATTTAATAAAACTCATAAATACATTTAATAAATAAATTCAATACACATTATTATAATCTCGAATAATATGAATTTATTTATTGCATTGGTGATTGTTTAACGAAAGACAAATCTTAGACCCCTGTGATAGAACGCACTAGGTCCAAAACTCATATTCAACTGAATAGATAATAATCTTCAATATGCTATTTTGTGGGACCCTCTAGGCCCTTATTTCGATAATAGTGAATAGTGTTCATAGAACAAGAGTGGGATCTAGCAACCTATTATGGTCCCTAAAGAAATAAGTATTTTCATAGCAACGACAACCAACCTACAAACATTGTGTGTAATATAATCTCTTTGTCTGTAATATCTCATAAATAATAATGCACTCACATGTCATTGCCCTATTATTACATTATAGTTTGTTGATTTAACTGGATGAATTTACACTTCAATTCTTTATCCATGGTTTTATAAAGGTACTGTCACCCATATCAACATGGCCTGAGATATATTGATTCCATAATCCAGAAGCGACAAATCCTTTCTTGACCATTCAACCAATTCCATGCCACCAACGATTCACCCAACACAAACTTCCTCACTATGAATTCATTGGCATGGTTTTATTCTTGCATAAATGTATGAAATCAAATGAAATGAATTGGTAATGATCTCAAGTCAGGAGACCATTACACATGCTCGTAGATAGGAACATTCAATGATTCATGAAACAAGTGGTTTTCCTATTGACATGTCAGTCCTAATGATCTCACTGCAAGAGATCACTAAGTGAGAAATTAATGAGAATAAGTCTCAATGATTATGATCCCACAATGCCTGATAGTAAAACACGTACTGTGTCCAATCAATAAGATGTATATAGACCATAACACATATATTTACGATTAATGTCATAGTATCTAGAGGTCCTCATTATAGCCTGGGAACATCTATAACCTTTCGATACGACAATTAACCTATGGACATTACCATTTAAATAGTGGAAATAAAAAATTATACACTATAATGGAAAGACGACTTCATTTATTTAGAAGGTAGGGTTCTATTCAATGACCAAAACATGAATTTTATTGAAAAAAACAAACGGTTACAAAACTATGAAATAATGAATTTTGTTTACATCCCTATCATAAAGCGGGAGTATTTCATGAGGAAGATCATCCCTCCAATGAATATCATGAGAATCCCCCATATTAGCAATCCCATCAACGATCTTGTTTTATTCACCATACATTTGAGTGACGATGAAATTTATATCTGAAAGAGAGTTCAGGAAGTCCATCCAATAAGCAGTGAGTGTCCAAGAAAGATGAATGGTACCATTCCAAACAGCGTGGACTGGTAAGACAACATCTTATATATATATAAATTTATATACAGTATGGTAATCAAAAGCACTGAATACTTGGATCTAGGGCACCTACTATTTCAACACGTATATGATGAGTTGGACTAGAGGTAAGGAAAGTATTATCTTTATTTTAAATGTTTTGAATATTTATCTTCTATATATTTTTCTACCATGACCATATTCTTAAAAAAACATTTTTATATGTATTTATATGTAAATAAATGAATTATAGAGGTAATTTTATATCATTTTTGTCTTTATTTAAAATGTTTTTAAAAATAATATTTCTACATATTTCATACAGAATGTATTTACTTTCATTACAAAAAAGTCAAAAAGAAAATTTTATTTTAACATATATGATGAAAATGTATATTCCCTCTACTAGAATGTAATGACCTGGACCCCCTTGGTCCTTATATTTTCCAAAACCTGATGTTTGAGGCTTATTGGGAACCATCAATGACTCATTGAAGAGTTTGCCAAAATTTTAGTAGGACGAACGGTGGCACTGATGGGCATCAGTGGTAATGACTGGCTTTGGTGGCACCGATGGGCATTGGTTCTAGGGAGATGGTGTCAATGTGTTTGTGACTCACCGATCAGTGACTCATTTCTAGATTCTCCCATAATTTTTAGTTTCTCTCCAGTAACGCCTCTTTTGACATAAAAGTTTCTTAAATGGATCTTTTAGAGTGATTTAAGTTTGTTTTAAATCCCATAAATAATATCTAAAATACTCTAAGAATAAGGAGACCCTCGATTACAAAAGTTTTTATCATGTCACACCCTTTACCATATTTTCCAGCCTCCCATGTTATCCAGTTTTTCCCTTGTTATGTGTTTTTCTCTGATTAAAAGAAATCTATTAACTCATAGTCGTCTACTAGTCTACCTCCACCATCTCTATAGAGAATTAGTAAATAGAAATTAATCCTAACATGTGAAAATTTCCATCTAAGTGGTTGATCCATGATCCAACATTTATGTACATTGAAATGATATCCATAATTTTATGATCTGCACTCTTCTTAAGTCGAGATCCTCTCTTCCTTCTTCCTTCTTGTTTATCATAGTGAACCTAGAGACTTCCACTAGAGAGGAATCGTGTGCCCATTCTATAGATCTTCATTCTCAGCCTTGGATGTTTCTTTTCCTACAAGTCCCACCATCCCTAGTTCTTAGATTAATGAGAAAACTTTGGTCCTTGATCATCTAAGTAGCGGTTTGAAATTCATATCTCATTACTGTGCATCATACAACATGGGTATGATGATGATCTCTCAGGATGTAGATGAAACCGAATTTAAAAAAGATAATAAATGGATTTTTAAAGAATGGAGGGATGAGAATGTTGATAATGTTGTTGTGTTACCCTTATTTTTATATTGTGAATTGTATGGGCTTATGTCTAATGAAAATCATGGAAGTTTGTGGTCTTTTTTGCACACTAATCATATGTTTTTATAGAAAATCATGTGATTCAATGGATATAACCTGGAAATAGGTTAATCACGTAAATGTGGTTGATTAAATGGATGCCTGATGAATAATAGCCCCTGTGTGATCTCCCCAATTAACCAAATGAAAGGAAGGTACATAATGAATGGTGTTGTATAAATCTGAAAACATATTTACTCTATTTTGGTGATTTGTATGGTTGTTCATGAAAGGATTTAGGGGCCATTGTGGATGCCAGTGCGTTGGATATTTTTCAAATTTTCTTCAGCGGATCGACACTACTTGTTGACGCTGACAATCCGAGCCTTGGTGCGGTTTTAAGATCTCACGTAAATTTTAAAGAACCAAAAAATAAATTTAATAACATACCCATTTAAAATCTGAAGCTGTGATCGACTGCATCTCATCGCTGGTGATAGTTTCTCAAAGGATCAACAATAGTAACACTATAAATCACCCACACGTGCTTCAAAAATCCACTGAAATGTCAATCGTCGAACTCTGGGTGCCAGTGCGACGATCTGATGATACTTTTGACCTCATGACAATCACCACATCAAGATTCCTTCGATGCTAGGGGGAGTTCTTGATTCGAACTCTTGGATTGAGAGATTCTCTCTCTAGAAAGAAGGATGAGAGAAAGACTCTCAATTTTCATTCCATGAAAGTGAATGAATAGTGAATAGACACCCATGAGAGAGATACTCCTCCTTTATTTATAGAGGAGTTGATAAATACCCAGTATGGTTTCCCGAAACCTATTTATTTCAACATCCACTAAATAAATAATTTTGATGAACTAAACTGCATCAATATTATTTATTATTTTATCACATACTTTTAATATATATAAAATATACTATGTGATAAAAAACCTGAACTATTTAACTCTACTTGCTATCCCACTTAATATTAAATGACCCTTTAATATTAAAATAATATTCATTTGATTAATATTATTTCATATTTACTAAACATGCGAATACATTAAATAAATTCAATCCCAAATATTCATAACTTGAATATTAATAAATTTATGTAATTCTGTTAGTGATCGAAAACTTGGAAAACACTCGGAAACCATGGTGGGGACCACCATGTCCAAATACCTATTCAACGGAATTTGGCTGATTCTAGAATCCTCTATTGTGTGTGACCCTCAAGGCCCTTATCTTGATAGCAGTGAATAAAATCAATAGACCATTAGCAGAGTCTAGAAACCCATCAAATCCCCTAAAGAGATAAGGATTGTCAAAGAAAAAACAACCAACCTATAAACACTAATTATGTACTATAATCTCTTTGTCCTTAAATATCTCATAATGTAGGATGCAGTCACGTATCAGCACCCTTTCTTGCTTTATTATTTGTTGATCTATCTAGATGGATTTTCCATTCAACTGCTTTGGCCAAAGACTTATAAAGGTAGCATCATCCTTATTAACCAGGCCTAAGATATACATATTCTTAAACCTGGAAGCAATAAATCCTTTCTTTACTATTCAACTAATGTCATACCACCAACGACGCACCCAACACAAGCTACCTCACCATAATTTCAAAACCATGGTTTTTTCCTTGCATAAATTTACATAATCAAATGGTATACATTGGTAATGGTCTAAAGTCTGAAGACCAATACACATTTTTGTATACAGGAATGAAAAATGACACCTAAAACATGTGGTGTTCCTATTTGGGGGTCTTTCCTTATAATCTCACTACTAGAGATCACCAAGTGCGAACTTAATGAGAATAAGTCTCAATGCTTATGAGCCCCCATCAACTGGTAGTCAAACTTCTACTGTGTCCAGTCATTAATATGTACATAGACCATAGACCATATATTTAGGATTAATGTCATAGTATCTTGAGGTTCTCATCATAGCTTGGGATCCGCTAAAACCTTTCAATATGATAATTAATCTCTGTACATTACCTATATAATAGTGGACGCAAAAAAATTATACACTATAATGGTAAGATGAATCATGTATAAATAACTATACACATGATATGGTAATCAAAAGAACTACATAATTGGGTCTAGGGAACCCACTATTTCAAAACTCTCACTTTCACTAGAGACAACTTGCTAACCAAACATCATAGCTACTCACATGATAAAGATCATGCTTCTACTGAGTAATGGTTTTAACTGCTGGGCCTTTCACATTTCTTCTATGTGGAATATCTGTTGTATGCGACCTCATCTCCTTGAGTAAAACTTCTCAAGATAAGGTATCCCCGAGTATATCACTTTTTTCCATTATCATAACTTGAAAAATTGGCTAGTAAGAATATCATAATTTACATTATGATAATACTTTTCTCACTAGGTTCAATTCCAAGAACTGGAAAAAATCATTGGGATTGATAACTACTTTTTACCCGCCTTAGAAGCTGCAATGTACTCGGTATTTGTAGATATGGATACTACTGGCTTTTATGAGCTTGACTCACTCATCACCTTTACATAACTACAATACTAGATAAATTTGATCTAATGATTACTAGTTTGGGCCCAAATAAACTAGTATACTTTCTTCTCCATATTACATGTACATATTATTTGTACTTGCCGAAGTACGAGATGATAGTTCTGACTATATAACTTGTAGTACTAATGGATATAATTGATATCTTCCTATTATAAAGTATATCCCGACAGTATCAATTTTTGTACCTATCATGGAATATGTGATTGATACCTCACTGA
The DNA here is from genome assembly GCA_963277665.1 of Viscum album. Lineage (NCBI taxonomy): Eukaryota > Viridiplantae > Streptophyta > Magnoliopsida > Santalales > Viscaceae > Viscum > Viscum album. The sequence continues at coordinate 69,323 of CAUJRU010002279.1, forward strand.
AGCGTATGGTACTCAATTCACAACTTTAATCTGTTCCCATGTTTCAAACATGTCAACCTAGAGAGATTATGCCATGTGACATTGGAAACAATTCATCTCTTGTATTGTTCTAACTTGTATTTTTCAACACAATGTCACTATATGTACGATTGAATTAGGACCAAGAAACCTATGGATCTACCTCATTAGATCCTATTCCCTATAACTTGGGTTTCTACATTAATTCAATCACTAGAGAATTAATTTTTATCCGGATCTTATCTAACTGTAAGACCAATAAATGTTTCCCATATGTTGTCGAACATATTTCTCTTGGAAAACAATGGTTATCCCACTAACCTTTGGGAGACACAAGGAAAATACTCATTTGAAATGAATTCCCTAAGATCTTGTTTCTTACTTTAATCAAGAACTGGATTCCAGTAACTTGCAACCTATATTGGCATTTGATGGTGTCATCATCCCTTTCTGGTTGTGTCGTATAGACACCATCAATGAATGTTGATCTTGATATCCAATGACCAATAGAATGATCTTAGAAGTTTATCTATAACAAGTAAAATTCTAATGGATTTTGGAATACTTACTTAGTATAACTAATTGAGCATTATTAGTACTAGTCTTGTATTGTCTATGTATCATCTCATTTGAATACCCACCACATTATTCAATGTATATGCCCCTTTTTAATTTGATACAAGTAATCCTTTATTGAATTTTAAATTTTCTTATCTTATTGCCATATACTTCTTACTTGTAGGATTTATTATTCTTAATGAATAATTTATCACTGACCGCGGTGAATATAAAACCATCACCATGGTTTCATCCTTCCTATGTTGTATGTTTCACTGGAACATTCCTATTCCACATCTACTAGTGGAACTTGTTCTTATGTCAACCATTCATGCATCCCGAGCATTGACTAAGTCTAAGTCAATTCAGCTCTCACTATCTCTAATAGAGATGTGTACCCTTTTATAGAAATGTAGTCTATCACTTGACCAATTATTTTCTATCTTAGGGATTTATGTAATTTTCTAAGAAACTTTTAGGATATTTAATTAGATGCACCATGTGTTTATCTTGATACATGTTTGTTTATATCTCAATAAACTCTTTGTATCCTAACACATGATCTATGAAATTATGAATTTTCATCACACTATGACTCGTATGATATCCATTTATCATTTATTATATGGAATATTGTTTATGATATTTCACAATTATTTTCAAAACACATCTTGAAATATAATGGAAGTTTCTGCAACTTGAAATATTGATACTCCATAAATCATAACTTTGATGTATAAAATGTGCACTTAGTAATTGATCCACGCTGCATTTTGATGATCAATGTAAACATGTAAGACTCATTATTCATCCTATTTATGAACATCAATATCATGATGTAGATAAGGTAACATGCATTTAGGAATTACTCTAAGCTACATTATCATGATCGATGAATTCTTGGTCAAGATATTATTCAGCATGCCAGATGAAGCAACTCATATCTTCTAACCATGCATATACTTCACAATTCATTAAAGGAATCATATGAAGTATCTTTACATCTATCTTTCCTTTGGAATACATCACACTCGCTTGTTGAATCAACCCCAAAAGCTTTGTGGCATACCTTTATTTATAAAGGATTATTTGTGTAAACTAAAGATGTCAATAATGAAAATTGTGTTTAGCTATGCCAAGCCTAAATATGATACTTCGTATATTCTTGATATCTACTTTTAGTTTTAATTAACAAAGAATTATATTGCCACAGCTGGGTAAGTCTTATATTTATATATTCATTACTTATTGCATAGGAATCAAGTACCAATAAACTATTTGTTGAATATGTTACCACAAAAAAATCATTCCAAAAACATGGAATAATGTCTCATTATCACAAAATGGGCACATGACACAAATTTTTTGGTTATACTCAATAACTTTTCAATTTGAATCGATCACTTGGCAAATATGTGTTTCTCACCGCTGACTTAAGAATAACCGTTCCTCAGTTGCTTGGAGAAGACACTTTACTTATTATAACATTCTTATACGTACATTGTTACTATATTTAAATACACATATGTTATTGGAATATTGTATTAAATAACCAAGAAATATGTTAGAAACATTAATATATAACGATGAATATACCTGAACAAGAAGCAGGTACTTGTTTCTTGTATTTCAGTCTATTTCATTTTTAAACTTCCATAAATTTATTTCAATATGTGATAAAAATAGCACCCTATTAAATAAAAAACCTATTTTCTTTGATGTAAATGACGAAGGTGCCTTTGGAATAACTTTCAATACTCCTTTTCTCCTTGTATTTCAATATATTCACCATAAGAACAAAATATGATGCTATCTTTATTATTCTTATTACAAATTTTACCTTTAAAGTAATTAAGCACTTAATATATATTGTTTGTGTGTATCCTCAAATGAAACTAGAGTAATTGGGTGTAAAAGGTATAATAATGAGATTACATGAAATATTGTGAACTGTCTTTCACTTTACATAAATCGAGTGCAATCATCGCATTCAAATCTTTCTTTGCTTTGTCATTTGAAAACTTCTTGGTGATGAGACTGCATGTAACATCATCCTTGTCATGATTTAGAAACCACAACTAACATCAGACATTGATGATAGAAATATAAACGAACCATCATATTCTTAATTCATGAGTCTCCTTTAATCATTTTTACACCCTAACTTTCACAGGTGACTTAAAAAGTTGGGACACTAACACCTTGAATTTCTGATATAGTAATATTGTGTGTGATCACCTATAATACATTTTGCAAATTCATGCTAGTTTAGAAATTAGCTTTGTCCAATATTTATCGTAGTTTTTAATTTTGGTATTACTTTCCATTTTCTACAAATAATCCTTAGAAATTTGTTCTTTTACCCTAGTTACCGGTTTAGACATTACCGATTAATTTAATCATTAAATTTCTCCCATTAATTTTTACGAATTCTAGGAACTCTTTGTACTAGAATTACAAGACTCTATTGTTTGAGTATTCTAGTGGAAAGGATCCCTGAACCTCCCTCATAGTATTCAAGATATGGCTATACCCCTACATGGAGAGTCCAAGGTAGGCTTTTGGCTGTCCAACCGCATTAACTCATAGTTTCTTGATCTGTTGAGTGAAGTCTCAACTTCAAAAATCATTTCTTGATTTACTTAATGTTTTCCCCTAAAATTACAACAAGCTAGGTATGGATATTTATTTGCAGCAATTTTAGTTAAGTCAACTCACCACCCTAATAATAACTCCCCGATAGTAAGAGGCACCCTCAGCTATGGCATGAATGCCACCTCAAACAGCCAGTTTTGTTCAAATTTGAGTGATGGAAGGCTATGGTGACTTAATATTTCTTTGAGGGTTTTTTGATTTTCTCTCCTGAAGAATGTAATCCATTTCTATTAAACATTTTCATATATGTTGTCACGCTCACAACTGAACTTTAATAGAAAAACGTACATCACTTTTTTATGCATTTTATTATCTATTATTTTATGTATTTCTCCCACTGTTCAAAATGCATAAAATAACAAAAATATTATAAAGGTAATCTACTACCTGATTGTTCTTGGGCATCTAAATGATCTAGGGGCATCATGCCTGATTCAGATCTTGACTCTTGATGCAGCTTGCCACTTGTCTTGTATGCTTAATTCTCTTCTAGAGTGTCACATCATCATGGAGGGGTCCAGATCATGTCATGGATTACTACACCGTCTTGGTGGGATCCATGTGTTGTCTTGCATCATCTTGGACAGCGAACACTGCCTCATCATAGAGGGGTCCACATCGTTTGCCATCTTCTTCTGAAGTACAAAGATATTTGTGCGCAAGCGAGGGGAACTAGTGAGATAGATGTATATTGGGTAAAATTGGGTGCGCAGGCCTTTATACATTTTAACCGAAAAAGAAAGACGATGCACATACTGTCTATTTAATTAATTACAATTATCAGACATATTAAAATAATTAATTAATTAAATTTGACATACATGGGTCAGTGATCAAGACAAAAATATGGGTAAGTAATGAATGATAAAATTAAAATACATTAAATAAGTACGAGGGTTATAAATTAAATTAAGCAAATTAAATATTTCAAATAATATAATTACTCATCAGTACACTAGTTAGTTTTATATTTATGCCAAAATTAAATTAATTAATTAATTAAATTTTATTGTACAATTAAATTAATTTATATCACCGGGTATTAAAATGGTTAACCAAAATTAATTTTAATTAATTTAATTTGGATACTAAAATTAAATTTATTAAATTTAATAATTTTGATAAATTTAAATTGTTCGGTCCCCAAAACATCACCGTAGGGCCTGTGCAGGTCGGACCAAACCCACGCATGGCCTTACTAGGCCATGGAGGGATACACTAGGCCAGGCCAATCTGCCCAAACCCATTCCAGATTGCGCAGGTCCGCCCACACCATTTCGGGTCCAATATTTCTCTGCATAAAAAACATGCATAAATAATACCTCCCAGGTGAAGAATGAATCTGGTGGGGCTGCGATTCTAGTCAGGTCTATCCAGAGAGGCACGGTCTGGTGAGGGAGCTGAGAAGGCATGCAGCTGTGGAGTCACCATCTGGGAGGAGTAGGGCAGTAGCCTTGTCAGCATGGGAGGGAACCAACAATGCTGATGCGGTAAGATGAAGGTAGCCAAAGCAGCCAGATATATCCAGATAGGAACCGGTCTAGCATAGGCGAGTGGTGGCATAGAAAATATGTGAGCTCCTTTCGACCAGGACAATGGTGAACCGAGTGACGCTGGTGGTGGCTTCAAGAAGGAATGATGGCGGGTCCACTATCACTACTACAAATACGGCTTTTATCAGCGCTAAAAATGGCCTTTACCAGCGCTAGAAAAAGCGCTGATAAAGCCGGGGATGATAAAGGGGGGGGGGGGGTCCCCTTTATCAGCGCTCTGAAAAGCGTTGATGAAGATCCCTTTTACCAGTTCTAAAAAAAGCGCTACTAAATGGGGTCTTTTATCACCACTAAAACAAAGGGCTGATAAAAGGGTCCTTTATCCGCGCTTTGTTTTAACGCTGATAAAAGACCCCTATACTAGCGCTTCCTTAATCAGGACATTCATTTTAGTGCTGATAAAGGACCCCTTTTATCAGCACTTTTTTAAAAGCGCTGATAAAAGGTAAAAGAAATTAAAAAATTAAAAAAATATTAATTTTTTTTAAAAAATATAAAAAATACTACCAATCAGGGGGGGGGTTTATAATGCTTGAGCCCCCCCTTTTACAGCACCTTTCTGCCCCTGTACAGTGCCCCACGCACCCCCTTCACCCCTTTAGCAGCGCTTGCCCCCATATTCCTCCATGCGCGCGCGCCCCTTCCTCCACGAGGATTTGAACTCGAGACCTACCCCCTGCGCACCTAAGCCTTTACCACTACTCTATTTGGATTTGTCATCCAATTCATGACATATCTCTCTATATATATTTTTATTTTTAGTTATATTTATTCGTATAGTAACATACAGTTATATCAATATATATATAGTTACATTAATATATATATATATATATAGTTATATTAATTCGTATAGTAATATATATTTATATTAATATATATAGTTATATTAATATATATATATAGTTACATTAATATATATATATATAGTTTTATTTATTCATATAGTAATATATATTTATATTAATATATATATAGTTATATTAACATATATATAGTTATATTAACATATATATAGTTATATTAATATATATATATAGTTATATTAATATATATATATAGTTATATTAATATATATATAGTGATAATAATATATATATATATAGTGATATTAATATATATATTTATAGTGATATATATATATATATATATTTATAGTAATACTAATATATATATATGTAGTTATATTAATATATATATAGTTATTAGATTAATATATATATAGTTAGATTAATATATAGGTATATAAATATTCATATATTTGTATTTTAAATAAAATGGATGTTATTTATTATTTAGATAAAGCTAATATATTTTATATGTAAATATATTTTATTATTTATATTTATAATTAAATTTTTAGCTGTGAATATATAAAAAATATGTACATATATTTATATATTTGATTATAAATAGTAGTTCATTATATAAAACGAAGATATTTTAAAGAAATAATATCAATATTAATGTAATAACTTGGAATAAATTCTGTCCCCACCAAAAAAAATTCAATAATGCCCCCTTAAACGAGGCTAAAAATCCACAAAATGTTAAAAAAATCAGGGTACCCCGACTAAAAACTCAGTTTTGGAGGCCTTCTAGGCTTCTTTTGGCCTCTAAAATCCCATGATCGGGGTTTCCCAAATCTTAGTGACATAGAGCTCATCACAGGCTTAGATTTGATATATGGTAGAGCTCAAACAGACACCCGAATCAAAAGTTATGGTCGTTTGAAGTTTGAGTTTCATTTTCAACATATTTTGGATCTTTTTTTAAATTTTTTTTAATTTTTTTAGTCTTCAAATTATTATTAATTTATTATTACTCCATAATAATTATCAAATTATTTATTATAAATATTTTTTTTAATTTTTTAAGATTCTATTTTCACTAAAAATTATATACATTATGTATATTAAGTGTAAATGTACATTTATACTTATCTAAAATATATTTAAAAATTATATATTATATTTATATCAATATAATTATATTTATATTTTAATATTTTAATATTTTTTTAAGTCTACCCTTTACCTGTGCTTTTTAAAAAAGTGGTGATAAAGCGCCCCCCCCCCCTTTATCAGCGCTACTAAACAAGCACTGATAAAGGGGTGCTTTTATCTGTGTTTTTTTAGCGCTGATAAAGGCATCCTTTATCAGTGCTCTTTTGAGTGTTGATAAAGGCACCGACCTTTATCAGCACTTTTTTGTTAGCGTTGATAAAGGGGGGCGCTGTGAAAAACTGTTTTTGTGGTAGTGTATGCTGGGTTCGCCTGTGAGAGGATGTAGGGGAGCGGATTGCCTGGAGGTTAAGGTCATGACAACATCTCTGTTGGTAGGGTCGAGAGGATGGGGATGCCAGCGGCTAAAGTTGGCGCAAGCAGAGTAGTGGGGTTGGCGTGGTGGTCACCAGCTGCGCGGGGAAGCCCAAGTGGAGGAGGCCCGGATTTGGCTAGGAGGGTAGCGTGTCGCCTGTGTGCAGCTGCTACAGGAGCTCTGATGGCACGAAAACCTCTATTGAGGCATGCCGAGGAAGCCACAACAGGGGATCTACCCAGACCCCCTTTCCCATTATTTTTTTGATGTCAAAAGCGGTACCCTATTCTTTTCTTTTTCATGTGCCCCACCACTCCTATGTTTTTCTCCTTTGTTCTCTTTTGAAGTCTTCTTCCACCTTTTTTTTATTTCAAAATAAGTCTTCTACTTTATTTATTTATAAATAAGGATTCAAGTCTCCTCCCATTTTCTACGCACAAAAATTCTAAAAGCTACTTGATAGCCTTTTAATATAATAATAGTAAAAATATTATAATAAAATAAGAATTTATTATTAAATTATTATAATAATAAAATAAATATTATTATAAAAAAAATTATTATGCAAATTATTAAATTAATAAATTTATATTTTTTGATATAATTTTTATCATATTCGATAAACGATCTAAACTCGATTGGTTCTTTGGAATGAATAAAATTTAATACCGATGATCATACCACAAATTTGATCCAATCTGAAAAATTAAAATGGTCATAACTTGGCCGTTCGAGATCCGATCGACGCACAATTTAAACCATACAAACCATTTTTGAATGCTCTACTTAATTATAATGTAATTTTAATTTTCTAGTCTTATAAAATCTACGCGATCCTTTTGATACCACTGAAAGGTTTCAAGACCCGCAGCGAAAGCCATTGGGCTGGGGTTTTTTAAATTTTCTGTCTGTGGATCAATGGTACTTGTTGACGCTGGTGATCTAAGCCCTGGTGAGGTCTGAGGATCTCACATAAATTGTGAAGAGCGCAAAATTAAATTACAAAACAAACTCGTTTCAAATCAGAATCTTCGATTGACTGCATCTTGTTGATGGTTATTGTTGCTCAAAGGATCCATAGTTGGAACACTGTAGATCATCCACACGCACTTCGAAAATCTTATGTAACATCGATCGTCGATCTCCTGGTGCTAGTGCTGAGATCCGATGAAGCTTTCGACATCCCGATGATCATCGCATTGAGATGCCTTCGATGCTTGAGGGAGATCTTGATTCAGATCCTGGGATCTAAAGATTCTCTATCTAGAAAGAGGAAAGAGAGAGATTCTTTTAATTTTCATTCCATGAAAGTGAATTAATAGTGAATAGCCACCCATGAGAGAGAACCTCCTCCTTTATTTATAGTGGAGTTGAAAAATACCCGATATGGTTCCCCGACCCCCATTTATTTCAACACCCACTAAATAAATAATTTTGTCAAACTAAACTACATTAATATTATTTATTATAATATCACATACTTGTGATATATATAAAATATAATACATTATAAAAAATTGACCCATTTAACCTGACTCACTATCCTACTTAATATTAAACGATCCTTGAATATTAGAATAATATTTGTTCGATTAATATTATCTCGTATTTACTAAAATTATAAACACATTAAATAAATTTAAACCCAAATATTAATAAATTGAATGTTAATGAATTTATTTAATTCTTTTGGTGATCGAAAACATGGACAACACTCAGACTCCGTGGTGGGGTCCACCATGTCCAAATACCCATTCAATTGAAAAGGTAGGATTCTTGAATATGATATTGTATGTGACCCTATAGGCCCTTATCTTTATTGAAGTGAATAAAATCCATAGACCAAGAGAGGTGTCTAGCAACGCATCAAGGACCCTAAAGAGATAAGGATTTTTATAGGAACGACAACCAACCTACAAACACTGAATATGTAATAGAATATTTTTGTCATTAAATCTATTATAAATCAAGATGCACTATTGTGTCATCACCCTATTCTTTCTTTATTATTCATTGATCCATATGGACGAATTTTCCTTTTGACAGCTTTGGCCAAAGACTTATAAAGGTAGAATCATCTTGATCAACTGTGCCTGAGATAAGAAACTTTCTAAACATGGAAGCAACAAATTATTTCTTGGCCATTCATCCAACATGATACCACCATTGATGCACCCAATACAATCTACCTAGCCACGATTTAAAAAACATGGTTTTTTCCATGAATCAAAGTACGTAATCAAATGGTATACATTGGTAATGATCTCATGTCAGGAGACCAATACACATATTTGTAGACAAGAATGCCAAGGGACACCCGAAACATGTGGTGTTCCTACTAGAAGGTTTGTCCTCATGATCTCACTACTATAGATCACCATGTGAAAACTTCACGAGAAGAAGTTTCAAGGCTTATGATCCCCCAACACCTGATAGTAAAACATATACTATTCCCAGTCAGTAAGATTTACCTAGACCATAGAACATATATTAATGATTAATGTTATAGTATCTCAAGTTTCTCATTATATCATGAGATCTGCTATAACCTTTCGATATGAATATTAATATTTGGAAATTACCATTATAATAGTGGAGGCTGAAAAGTCTACACTACAATGGTAAGATGAAATCATGCATAACTAACAGTACACATGATATGGTAATCAAAAGTAATGCATAGTTGGGTCTAGGGAACCCACTATTTCAATAGTTCTATTTTTTGTTTGTAGGGTAATGCAAATAAGAATGGAATCTCTTGTAGATAGGTTATTGGCTTTTGAATCTGGGGTCGTGTAGAGTTGACAGTTAATGTTCTAGACCTGGTATGTTGGGGCTGGGTTTGGTTCTATTACTTTGAGGAATCTCACATATTTCTTTTTATGGTTTTACTTACGAGCAAACTTGGAGCGATTGATTAAACACTTGATTGGATGTTTCTCCATGTTGTTGTTTTGGATTATGGTTATGCCTGTTAGTTTCTCAGTAGTGAAGGAATCTTTAAATGGAATATTTTTAACATTATGATGATAACTCGTACAATAGGGAACTGTTTTCCAGGAATGGGATGTGCTCTGGTTGTGGCTGGTTTGTTGTTGTGCTTGTAGTGGTAGCAAAAAAAGTTCTCGCATGTGGGCTGGATGTTGGTTTGGGGACCCTTAAGTTGGTATGAGTTTTTTTACCTATATATTTAAAATTCATCTCTTGTGTTGCTCTAACCACCCCACCCATGTAGATCACTTCTTGTTGAACACCCCCATTTCATGGGGGAGGGTGTTTTTTCCAACATTCCTACGACTAGATAGTTATTAGCTAATTTTCTCTCTCTTCTAGGTAACCCAAGACCATTAGTGTAGGCTGTCATGGCCTAAGGTTTATTATGGCCCAGGACTCTTCAAGTAGGATGTGTTGTGGTGGTTGTCCCAAGTGTGTACTGGAAGGTTTGTTTCCCAAGTGTCTTCAAGATGAGGCCCAAGTGTCTTCAATCATGGTAGTGGTTGTTCTTGCCATGGTGTCTTCAGGCATGGTAGTGGTTGTTGTGGCCCAGATGTTCGCGGGTGTGGTTATGTGTGGTTATAGGGGCCCACGTGTCTGCAGGTGGGAGGCATGGTTGTGGTGGCCCATGGGATTGTTGTTGGGGAAATAGTGGGACTGTAGTGGGTTCTTTGGGGGAGGTCTGATGCATAGGATGTCTTAAATAACCAGTGGGGAAGTGGTAAGGGGTACCCAAATATCGATGTTTTATTACTATTACTTACCGGACTTGTGTTATTTGGGGTGTGTGCCTTAGTGAAGCTGGTTGGATAGTTTCCTTGTTGGGTGTTTGGGTTATCTTTATTTCTCACAGGGCATTAGAATGTCTCCCCACTTGTTCATCAGATATTTGGTTTCCCTACTGAGTATACCTGTATACTCACCATACGTATATAAAACTGGTTCTAGGATTCCAAGAGGACTTTAGGACAGTGGAGAACCTTACTAGCTAAGACATCGAGACAGTTGCCATTTATGTTTTTGTTTTCATTTAGTGATTCCTTTCAGTGTTTTTCATGTACTTTGTATGAGTTTATTTTGAAAATGAAAATGGGAATGGATTTTTGGATTTACTTTTACTTTCAGTCTTTGGAGTTTTTTGCGATGTACCGTCTTATCTCGTGATATTATTAATTAAAAAGGGTAATACCTTCCATTTTACATGAGATTCTATACCCTTAGTGCTAGTCGCCACTCCGAGGCTATTGATGGTGTGACTTGGGGCGTCATTATCCCTCCTTCAACTTGAGGAACGAAGGGTCTGGCAGTTTTTGTCCCTTCCCTTGTCATGAAGAAGGTTGGTCATGAAAAAATGGTATCAGAGTTGATGGTTGAGAGATATGATGGAGTTCGGGGTTTGGCACAGTGAGAATTTCATGGAATGGTTGGAAAATACTGTTAGGAAATCTTGGTGTGTGAAATAGGACAGGGAAGACCGGCTAGGACACTAGATTTTAGGGACCCCTGTGATCCGATGCAAGGACTATGGACCTACCGAATGACCAAGTGAGGCTACACTGATTATAGGGTAGAGACCCTAGGAAAGGTACATTCATCATAATGACTTGTTTTCTTACTTGAATTGGGGTGTCTTGTGAAAATAGAAATAAATAATAAAGAAAACACTAACTAAATTCCTTACTATTGGGGCTTAGGAATTATTTGGTTATTTTTAAGCTATGGAACAAAGATGAAATCCACGGGTAGTGCGAGAAGTTGTGGTCCTACAGGTTGATTTGGTTGATCAGTAGAGGGCTGACTAAGAGGAAGAGGATGACTAGTAGCAGAAAATGCTTTGTGATTTCTAGCAGCAGGCTTTAGGAAAGTACGAGGGTAACATCTCAGATAAGGAGACAGAGAGCTGTCTCGAGGAGCTAGTGATATATTTCAGCTTAATCTGAGATCCGACAAAGTATTGGGTTCCTCCGGCTATAAGCTAGATGCGGGGAGCAGTGCATCTATGGTGGAAGTTATACATTGAAGACTGGATGGTGACTGAGATTTTGTGAGCTGAATTTGAGAAGGATCTCAGGCAGAATTCCATTCTTCCATGATGAAGGCTGATAAGAGGCAAGTGATTTTCTCCCTCTAGAAAGGGGGTATTTCGATAAAGGAGTTGGGGATCAAGTTCAAGGATCTCCTTCATTTCTATCCATAAATCTTATCAGATGAGGATTCATGGGCAAGATTCTTAGAGAAGGTACTACGACCATCTCTCCAGTATGTTGTTACTCTCTTCACTCTACCAGTGTACTTGGATTTTCATAAAAAGGATGAAGTAGTGGAGAGGATTAAAACTCATGGAGACGTGCCGTGAGAGGGGAGATGATTGAGATCGTCAGAGGGGAAGGTTGTCAGTAGAAGGCCACCATCATCGAGGCCTTCAAGCTTTCAGCCGACGGGGAACATGCCTCAGTAGTTCCATTTCTGGTCTCCTGGTCCTTGCCCTTTCTCCACAAGCCTTAGACTGAGGTTCTTTATCTATGGAATTCATGGTAATCTTTAAAATAAGTTCCCTAACTGATTTTATTATGGTATGGGTGGGTAGGTATAGTGCCTACCACAGTAGTAGTATTTTTCAATTAGACCTTTTCAGTAGTAATAATAGGTCCATTGAGCTCCCGCTTCTCCAAGGGAATATGGTGCTGGAGGAGGCCAACCTCATCAAACTCCTCAGGGACCTCCACCATGGTGTGGTCAAGGAGGTGGCTGATAGCTGAGTGTAAGAAGATTTGATCATGGGCAGTTGCATGCCACAGAGGCAGTAGTTCCATGAGGGCCAGAGGACGTTCAAGGTATGGTCAGTTTTTTAAGTATCCTTCCATGTGTCTTGTTTGATTCAGGAGCTTTGTACTCCTTTGTTTCACCCAATATATCACATGCCTTTGGTCTATACATAGAGAGTCTTTCCATGACCCTAGTGTTAAAAACGCTTGTTAGAGGTGAAACTAGCCTCTTAGATGTTTGTTGAGGATGCAAACTAATGTTGAGGCCCCATCAGTCAAGTGGGGATCTCTTTCACTAAAAAGGCAACCATTCGATGTCATCTTGTGCATTGAATGTCTATTTTCCCTTCACGTTGTTACCAAATGCATCCATAGAAGGGTTGTGTACTTATATATGGGCTGCCAGTGTGTAGCTTTCATTAGTGAGCGGGGTTTCTAGGAGGGATGTTGGCGTGTGGATCCCCTTCTTTCTTTGTTAGCCAAGCTATTGGTGAAATAGGCAGACTCAGAGATGGTGGAAGTTCCAGGGATTGTTAGTGAATTCTTGGATGTCTTTCTTGAGGAGGTTGTGAATATACCCCCTCGATGTGATGTGGAGTTTAGGATAGACACACATCTTGGTGCCCATCTGATTTTGATGGATCCTTATCGGATGTCACATTCTGAGTTGAGAGAGTTGAAGATTCAAGTTGATGACCTGATGAAGAATGGTTTTATCTGACCAAGAGTGTCTCCATGGGGTGCTGTAGTCTTGTTCACAAAGAAGGAGGCTGGTGGTCTCAGGCTCTGCATAGACTACCAGAGACTGAATTAGGTGATGGTCAAGAACTGTTACCCCCTCCCGAGGATGGATGAATTTTTTCACCAGTTGAAGGGGGCATGATGGTTCTCTAATATCAACCTATAGTTTGGGTATCACTAGTTAAGGGTGAAGGAGGGTGATATCTGAAAGACAACATTCAGGTGTAGGTATGGGTACTTTGAGTTTGTGGTCATGTCGTTTGGCATTACGAATGCACCAAATGTATTCATGGGGCTCATGAACTCTATTTTCCATGAGTATCTAGACCGGTTCATGGTTGTGTTCACCAACGACATCCTCACCTACTCGCGGTCAGAGGGGGATGACACCGAGTATCTAAGGATAGTTTTGGAGGTCCTATGACACCACCTACTCAATAGGAAGTTGTACAAGTTCATGTTCTAGACACGAGAGGTGCACATCCTTGAAAAAACAGTATACTTTTAGGGAATAGAAGTAGACCTATTGAAGGACTGAGCATTTGTTTCTTGGACAGCACCCAATAATGTGTCAGAGATTTGTAGTTTCCTATAACTGAAAGGTTACTACTGAAGGTTAGTACTAGAATTCTCCTGAGTTACATCACCTTTGGAGACCATGACAAGAAAATGCCAGACTTTTGTATTGAGTGAGAAGTTATAGGCAGATTTCAGTTATCTGAAAGGGAGGCTAGTTAGTTCCCTAGTGATAAGGTTTCTAGGGGATGGGGTGATGTTTGAGGTGTTCTGTGATGTTTTTAGGCTATCCTTGGGGTATGTGCTGATACATTAGTGGGAAGTGATCTCTTATAGGTCTAGTAATCATTTTCTTCATGAACGTGACTATTCCACCCACGATCTAGATATTATGGCAATGATGTTCAAACTAAAGCTGTGGTGGCATTATCTCATAGGGGAATTCCTCATGGTCTTCATATACCATAAGATATTGAGGTATGTTCTATCCCAGTGAGACCATAATTTCAAAAAGTGAAGGTAGATGGAGTTCCTTCTAGATTACGACTACAAGATCTTATACACCTTAGGAAAGGGGAACATGTTGTATGATGGATTGAGTAGGAAGTCACAAAATGATATGGTTCGGGAGTCAGCAGATGGTTGGAAACCAATGGAGGAGTTGTCATCTTTGCATTTGGGCATGAAAGTGGAGGATGGTAGAGGTTTTCTAATTCATATGAAAGTGAAATATTCCTCGGTATGGTAGGTGGAGTTGTCTTAGCGGGTATACACATTATTCTATGTGATGTGTGATCATGTTAGCTAGTGTGATGCACCAGAAGGATGGCCATAGGATGGTTTGAATTATATTCTTTTCTATGGGAAGTTGTTTGTCCCATAGAAGATTCACGAGGGAGTTATCCATGAGTTCCATAGATCAGACCTGGTAGTACACCCAAGAGTTTCCAACATGTATCAGGGCTTGAGAGGTTAGTTTTTGTGGCCTAGAGTGAAGCAGAAAATGGTAGAGTTTGTGGAAAAGTGCCTCATGTGTTAGAAGGTGATAGCTGAAAACCAGGTTCTTGACCGTCTATTGCAGTCCTTAGATGTTCCAGAGTGGAAGTGGGATGACGTCTCGATGGATTTCATCATAGGACTACCCAGGGCTGAGGGAGGTTGTTATGCCATATGGGTAGTGGTGGACATATTGATGAAATTATCTCACATCTTAGTGGTTAAGGAGTCGAAAGTAGTGGATGCATTAGAAAAAAAGTATAAGGGTGAAATTGTGTGACTACATGGAGTTCCAAGAAAAATCATTTCGGATCATGATACATGCTTTACTTAAGGAGTCTAGAAGGTGTTATAGCATTCTTTTAGCACCCAATTATTCCTTAGCGCTTCTTTCCACCCCCAGACAGATGGGAAGATAGAGAGGACCATCCAAACATTGGAGGATATGTTGTGAGCATGTGTTCTGGACTATAAAGGATCATGGGTATGAAACTTTCCAATGGTAGAGTTTTCCTACAACAATATCTATCACTTTACCATTG